>JAMBLF010001118.1:0-140607 GCA_030578115.1 Leucoptera coffeella
CAAGCATCGGAACATCTCCAAAGGGAAGCCCCAATAACCGCCGCTCGTACAATTAGTAATAAACAACATTGCGTTCAAAAGGCAACGGCTATTAATTATTTTTAGTACCACTCAATGACTCCTGGATTGTATGCGTCCGTCCAAACAGTATTCAATACTTGTATAAATAAAAATAAACGTTCGTAAATAGTCTAAAAAAAAAAGGTTTAATGAAAATATATTTATCTTTAGTTTGATGTTAAGGACGCAGGTTAGATTAGGTTATCATTACATAATTATGGAGCTATTGTTATATGACTTTTATAAAACCATACTGATGCAATTCGCAACATTTCGGGTCTAATAGAATAGCAGTCATAGATCGCTTAGTTAATTAAGAATCCGTCCTCTAACTAGATAAATCGTCGCGACATTTACAGCGGGGTTATCTACTGTTGATATGATTGTACATGTTGGTATTAGGTATTACCTATTATTTCGCTATTTTCCCTTTATTTCTCAAAGAAGTCAGCATGCTTTTTGTTAGATTTAAGGATTTTTATGTTTTAATTTGTACATATTTAGTTTTATTCAATTAAAGTACCCACCTATTTAAAAACTTATTAACTATATCTACGAAATTCATTGATTCGATTAACATACCATTTTACAATTTTTAGTATTTTTTCTGATTTATCATCATCTATTTATTTAAAATGCTGGATTTAAAGCATTATATAATACGACAAGGTTAAAACTAAGAGGTGCGATGATACTTTAATCATCTTGTATAAGGTTGAAGATATATGTAATAAGATTGCCTATTCCGCATGATAATAGACCACACAAGAGATCTCAGTTCAAACATAATCAATAGTTTTGTAATAGCGGGAATTGATTGATACGCGAACCACGAAGTAAGGTCATTAGTGTAATCCTGTTATGTTATTTTCCAGTATCTTGTCAGTTATAAGAATTACCAAGAGCAATTACATATTTGTATTTATGACGATTGACTTTTACAAGTATCATTATGTTAGATTCCTGCTAATTAAGTATTATTTACCAAGATTTTATTTATTTTTGAAAAAAGCTTAGTAATTTATCATTGGAAATAAAGTTTAATGAATTTCTATGTACTTACATTTTCGAAATAAATAGTCATTTACAAAATGCACCGAATGCTACGGTGAGCGAAAACATCGTGAGGAAACCTACCTGCTCCCCAAATACGCAATAGTTAGTGCTTGTAAATGGCGACATAGTTTACCACCTCTTACATGGAGTAATGATTATCTGGTCAACACGTGGGTTCAAGGTGGCCATTAAATTACTACCTTCGCGATTGCGGTAATAGAAACCTGAAACTCTGATTACTCTGCAAGGGTCGTACGACTTTGTCTTTTGTAATATATTGATAGCCCATCATAAAAGTAAATTGCTTAGCTGTAAAATAATACTCAAATGTTACGAACCCAACTACACATTTTAAAATAGGCAATATGTTCTTTTGAATTATTCTGCCGAGGACAGTGGTTATGTGAAAAAATACTACCTGTATGTTTATATGAATTTATACAACGATACAAATAATTCTATTCTTTAAAATATTCAGTATACAAACAAGCTACATATAGGTAGGATCCATAATTCTTATTTAACCCAACCCTGGCAAATATTGAAAGCAAATACCTACCTACCTTACGCGCGCTGTACAGAAAGTCTACCTTTTGGCATTCTTACATCTGTGCTTTCGTCTTATCTCTACATAATATATATCTGTTACATAGGAATGTCGATGTCATTTACTACGATTATACAAATATAAAGTAATGTCCAAACCCGATGGAATTATAGTTGACTCGTTCAAACCTAACATCAAATTAGTTGGTTTATAGCTATCTATTTAATTTGTATTGCAAAGTAATTTCCATACTATATGACTCCATAGCTATTAGTGCGTAATAAAAATATTAAAATAAAACCATAATAAAACCTCACGAATACTGGCTGCTTTATTTTGTGCAGTTATAAAGAGCACAACATACAACTTATTGCACCCGCAGAATTGTTTGCGTTCTGTTTGTTTACTCTCGCAGCTGTTAAGTCCCAATTTAATCAATTCAGGGGTCATGGGGGCTAAGTCATGCCCCTATTGAGTTATCTAAGCGTCGGAGTGGAGTCCATCAATATTAATTAAGATCCTATCTCATAGGTGATCTCATATTGACCAAATTGTTTTGCTGGTAATGAACATTGATGGATTGTTGGTTGGAAATGAAAATATTGTTATTTAAACGGTAGTGTAAACCTAGCTGTGAGGCAGTTTAGGCAAAAATAATCTGTAGATAAATGTATGTTAACATACCAAGTACCTACTGATCTTGCTAAATGTTATTCGGCTAAGAAATGGCCGTGGCGTCGTTATTTGGAATAGATTTGATATTTTTGGCGTTGATAGTAACACCTAGATAAATAATTGTCACAGCATATGGTTAAATCATAAATATATTCAGCTATAGATATTTATTTTAGACTAATGTTGTATGACTATTCTTAGATTTTCTTAATTACTAAATCACTAACACGATCACAGTCGAGGAGTGAGATATGATACACATATTAGCTATTTTAGTGTGACGCCTAGAAGATAGTAAAACGACTATAATAAGATATCTCGGCTGAAAATACATTTCTCAAGTTGGACTTTTACCTCGTGCCAAAACGTAACTACGATACGTAATTGTGAGATGTAAGGAATTTAAGTAAATTGAAATTGCAAATATAATATGTATATAATATGTGACAATTGCTCAATATGAACTAATTCGTGTGAAAGTGGATTATATCAGTAATTTTATGTAGAGCTTCCAAAATCCTTCACTTCCTTTTACATCTTGCCGCATGCATTGATACCCTGATACTTACAAAAGACAAACGCGTTCACGACCCATGCGGGGTAGTCAGAGGTTCAGATATCCATCTCCGCAATCGCGGAGGTAGTATTCTATTGGTACCTCGAACCCACGTGTTGACCAGATAGTTAGTATTCAATGTGACAGGTGGTTACCCATGTCGTCATTTACAAGCACTATTACCTGTTTGAGGAACAGGTAGGTCTCTTCACGATGTTTTCCCTCACCTTAGTATGATACTTACATTCTACATCATTCTCATCTTAGTATGTGATAGTTTCCGAGAAGCTCGGGACAGTTTTAAAGAATAAACTTAGCTACTTATTGTGTCAACCACAGTTCTTTAGATAGAAACATAATTATTACAGTTTTCCACGAAAGAACGTAAATACAATGAACCTTTTTGTTAATATTTACTGTCAATTGCCCGCCAAATATGATAAGAAGGTCGCTCTTCGTTCGTGTTCAAGAGGTCAAAAAACCATACGTATTTTATCAGTAATTATTAGTAGCTAAATATTTAAACGTCAGAAAAAAAAAGAACTTGTTCGGTTGTTGTTACTGAAAGGTTTAGGATACCCGTAAATACCGATACTGAACTCATCATATACAAAATACAAGACCGCCACATGACAAATACTAATAACATAATATACTTGCTGCAACTACCATTATTATTATGTACATATTATGTATTCTAAACATTGAGTTGCATTTGCAAACAGACATTTACAGTTTTAGAAGGTGTATATTCTACAAAAACTTAATGAAGTAAGTAGGATGAACCTAAATAGTACCTCTAAAGTCTATCTCAACATAGGCACTAATTAGTATTTGATTTGTAATACATATGTCAATCTTCCGTTTGATAGTAACAGGACAATCTAACGTTCGTGGGACGAATTCAGTTTTGGTTTGGGTTAGGCAATATGTGCATTTGATAAGGTCTGGACTTATCAATGCAATTCTGAAATTTAAACTGTTGTTGTCAAAAGTTGTACTCGAGTTTCCGGTTACGTTAGGTCTAAGTGCGGTTAGAATATTATTTAATTTTTATGCGTACAAAGCATGAAAATAATATAGGTTATTTTTTAATATGTGTTTATTAAATTAAATTTAAGGAAGTAGTGGTACTCTACCAAGTTAATTTTATAATAAATTAAGTATTTTTTATAACTACTATAAGCGATATTTTTCAAGAATATTATTATTCATTTCGAATATCTATATAAAATATTATCTATTCATATTTATTTTATTTCTATTCGCATTATAGACTTTTTAATTTACCATAAAAATAAATTTATTTTTTCTAAATACTATCTAATTATTAGTTAACAGAAAATACTATTACTCATTCGTAAATCTTGACAGTACCTCAATTAAAATTCGCAAACTCAAAGCCTATGAAGCAAAGAGTAATCCATAAATCAAAGCAACCATCATTCAAACTAATTAAATCCCTCCTGCAAGTTTCCTTTCAAAATAACTTTCGAAGTAAAAATAAAACTACACTCACCCAGAGATTCATTTTTCTCCCTAAGTTAAGTAAAGTTACAGACAGTACTTGTCACGAAATGTCGCTTTATCGGCGAGAGCTTTGAGCGATGTGGTGCCACGAGCGAAGTGGCCCGCGAACTGATGTGTGAACTTGTGTGACTCCTCCACATTGCGTTTCTTTGTATCCCGTGCTGCGTTTGAACTGGGCGAGGATAGTCCAGGACTTTTATTTATGCTGTTAGAAATGGGAATAGTAGCTGCTCACTTTTGGTACAGATAATGTAGTTCTAAACTAACTAACTAGTGGTACAGTGGAAGTCAGTTAATGTTAATTTAGTGAATTTGGGGTTGAAATACATAAAAAATTATTCTTACATACTTTAGTAAAAAATATGATCAAAGAAGCTAATTATTGAATAGTTCATAATATATACATTCACGACATCCATGAATTGCTGGCCCATTGCCTAGAGATTCCATTGATCCCTAGTCCCTTACTCGCCTCTTACAACATTCTGAGAAGAATGGCAGCTAGTAAGCAATCTAATTAGCTTGGCTAGCTTGGGACAGTAAAAGAAATACTTCTTTATATTTTATTACATAAACTTTTAGTGATTTAAATAAACATGTAAATACCAAGATTAAATTAAGTAAAAACTGAATAGACCAATTTCAGCAATTTCGCTTTTATCACGTCATTTAAAGTACTTACATCTGAATAAATAAATTTAGTAAACTCACACTTTTAATTTCTATTCGTATACTTACTATCCCAGTGTAAACGCAGCCCCACCTTCCGCTATCCCGTAGGGTTGAACGTATTTTTACAGCTTATCAGTCGTTCAACGCTCCATCCGCGATTGTATCCCTCAGTGGCAATATTTACGAGTGTCGGATTGTTTATTGAAATCTCTCGTGACACGGGGCATAGGGCTTCACAATACAGCCAGATAAGATTTATTACTTTGGCGTAATGGCGTAAAAGTTATACGTTTATGATGGACACCTGGACCAAATGGTATTTGTGAAATTATCCAATATGGCATATATTTTATCAATGTAATAACATTTCGTAAAAAGCAACACAAAAATTCGACGTAGCTCAGTTGTTTGGGGCTTGACTCTATATCAATGGGTACAGAGATATATCTACCAATGGAAATGAATTTCTATGTACATTTTTAGGAAATGCATCGAATTATACGGTGAGGGAAAACATCGTGAGGAAACCTACTTGTTTCCCAAACAGGTAATAGTTAGTGCTTGTAAATGGCGACATTGCTTACCACCTGTCACATTGAGTACTGACTATCTGGTCAACACGTGGGTTCGAGATGGCCATATAATTACTACCGTCGCAATTGTTGAGATGGAAACCTGAACCTCTACCCTGCAAGGTCGTGGTCGTGAACGCGTTTGTCTTTTTTTTAGTCTTCGTAAAAGGCGACTAAGAGACGAGACATAAATGGAAATTTTTGGGCGATGGGCTAGCAATCTGTATTCAATGTTTAAAATTAATGTCATTACAATCCCGATAATGTGGTAATAGACACCAATGACAAATTATTTAATGTCCCAGGTTCTGACCATCCGGAAAGATTATATAATATATATACATACATACAAACAGGTCACGCCCATTCTCCTTTAGAGGGACAACCAGAGATCATGGATCTCCATCTGCCCGTAGTATATATCGGTATCTAGTAGGTAATTACTGCCCTCGCAGTTGCAGAATGGGCAAACCTCTAACTACCCCACAAGGGTTAAAAAGGTCGTGAAAGTGTCTGTTTTGTTTGCTCACAGATGTAAGAATACTTTACAGTTGGCTGTTTATTAAAAGTAGGAATCAAATGCTATATTATATTATTTATACATAAATATAATGTATGTAGCGTAATATTGTTCTTCTGCGGTTTTCGTGGGCTCTTCAAAGAGTAGTTACATAAGCGTAACTGCAGATGGTGTACAGACCTGAGTATTTGATGAGTTGTGGTTTACATACGTATTATGACCCTTTCCTTTGGCGTAGTCAGAGGTTTGTAAAGCGTGCGTTTACCGACACTGACAGTCACTTTAAAGAGGTAGCAAGCAGTACTTTAAAAGGGTAGAAAGAGAAAATGAAACAACAGGAGTTTAAAGTACTTAATCATTTTATTTTTATATTAACAAGCCTACCTATTCAATGTACAAATGCTTAATATAATAACTTTAATATTAACAACTATTCAATATTTACTTCAGCTTATTTAACCCTTATATTCACACATATCCCTCTAACATGTACATACACATCACGACCATCTCCCTTTAGTGGGTTAGACAGATATCATGGACACCTTTTTCCCGATAATATCTACATACATATACATCACGCCCGTTTCCCTATGTAGAGAGGTAGGCAGCTCATGGATCCTTTTTGTCCCGATCCTGACACTTTCTCTTCTTTACCATGAGTGACACTTCCATGACACCTACTCACACACATTCGGCGGTTATATATACTATACTGAAAAAGGTGACGTTAGGTTTAACTATAACCGCCGAGAGCGTATGAGAAGATGTATGAATGTCAATGAAGCGAAAGTGGTCTGTCAGGATCGGGACAAATGGGGATCCGTGATCTCTGCCTACCTCTCTACAGGGAATCAGGCGTGATGTGTATGTATGTATGTATATGTACTACTAACGTCACCCTCTTTTGATTTGTTTTCTATCTGCTGACTGTCAGTCATATCTCTAATTGGGCATTAAAAAAACATCTACATACACACCCTACGAACACTTAATTTTCTTATGCACAATCCGTTTATGGCGACTCACACACCCCGCCGTCCTAAAGGTCTTTCCACACTCGTCACACGAGAACGGCCGTTCATCTGTGTGCACCCTTAAATGCACTTTCAATATATCCACAGTATTAAACCTTTTACCACAGGTTTCACAAGAAAACTTCCTCTCGTTAGCATGGTAGACGAAATGCTTCCTATAATTGGCCATGACATGAAACGCTTTGCCGCACATTTCGCAGGTTTTCTTCGGCACTGGATTATGGGCGGCCTTGTGAATTTGTAAGCCGCTTTTGAACTTGAACTTCTTGGGACACAGGTCGCAGGAATACGCCTTTTCTTCTGCATGTGTGTCTAGATGGCCTGTCAGATTGGTTGTGTCCTTACCACATATTTCGCAGATCTTCCGGTATTCGTATTTCTCTTTTTTAGGCTTCTTTTTCCGTTTAACTGTGGGCTTTGGTTTCTTTTCCCTTTTGATCTGTCGTCTCACTTGTATTTCTGTTACGAATTCGCTTGCGTCGAAGTCATGGTAGTCGTCGAGTAGATCGTCTTCCATGGTTGGAGGTTGGTGGTCTTCTCTATCTTCAACCTGATAGGAAAGTATAGAAAATATAAAATGCGTGTATGACTTATAAATAAAGTCAGTGTTGCAATTTTTTTTATTAAATTACATTTAATATTTTGAACCCTTTCAGGGAGATAAGACTCAGTGGCTTTTGTGAAAGTGTAAAGGCATACAAAATATAAACGTGACTGGTGGTGAGTCCATCGCCAATAATATATATTCCAGTAGGATATAATAGAATAGAAAAACGATTATTAATAGATACACATGGACAGCTTGCGAACATAATGGTCTCCTCACAATCATGATGTACAGATAAGTATAGATATTCATTATTTATGTAATCAAACAAGAGCACCCAGCTTGTAGAGCTAGTATTGACAAATAAAAAAGTGACCTCTATTATTGAGAAGATGCACGATTTATGTCACGCCATCTATTTTTCCAATTTGGCTTTAAAAATAAGCGGAGTGAAATAAGAAGTTAGCACTTACCAAAAAATCAGTATGGGATGGGGTATCTGTACTGTAGTATTATATTATCTGTGACCCAGCTACGGTTTTTATACACATACCTTAATATTGCACATGATGCTCTCCAACTTGATTTTCAAATTCTTCTCCGCTTCTAAACATCTTTTTCTAAAGTTTAAAGCATTTTCCAAGTCACGAAGACACGTGAAACAGATTTGCTTCGGCAGAATATCCGATTTGTCAATCTGAGGACAAAAGTACAAATAAACAGATTGTCCTTACAAATCTAGTAATCTACTATTAACCAACTTCCAAACATCATACAAAATACCTCTTAAAGACTAGGAATAAATGGAATCAATAAAGATAAGCTAGCAGTCTGTCATTTACAGAATATACGACATTAAAAATAATATTGGACATTATTGTACCAATTGAACTAGCCCCTTGCTAACTACATTTAAGACTTGTGTTAAGGGTACTAGTCAACGTATATTTACAAAATATATACTTATTATATATATGTTGATTAATACATATATAGCACATATAATCAACGACCAGCTAGGAAAGCAAAAAGAAGGCGTAGTACTTAACTCTGCCTCCAGCGGGAATCGAACCCGGGACCTCACGATTAGCGTTCAGGCGGCTAACAGAGCGCCACGGAGGTCATCAGAGGTAGTTCATAATATATCTTATAATTTAGTATGTGGGAGCAAACAAACAGTGTACCATACCTCTAACCCCGTTATCAAATTCATCTTCTGCGCCAAATTGAGTCCTTCCTCATCCGACGCCTCAAACAGATTATAGATCCCCTCCTCCGTATTGCAGGCCCTACAAACCGCCACTTCCTGTTCCGGTCTTCTCTCTTCTTCTATCTTCTTTTTCAGGTCGAACAGCTTGATATCTTCCTCGTCATCAAAATGGTCAAAGTCTAACGTGTCATTTTCTTCGTCGTGAGATTTTACTCGAAGCTTGATCATGGCTGGTTGTTGGGTTTTCACTGCCTTCGTGTATTGGTCCATGAGTTCGAAGTACGGCCAGTGTTCCGTTAACATGCCTTTGTCTGCGAATTTCTTCTTCCACTAAAAGAAAATAAGTAATAGTTATTGCCAGAAAAGTAGAAGTAGGGGGTTACAGAAATAGTGATTTCTATCTGAAATACAATGTATTATGACTTGTTATTATTATTTATTATAAATCTATTCTGTGGTGGAAATTAGAGACATTCATCTTAAAACGGGTGTACGTAGTGTGAAGAACAGAAGAGTATGTATGAGAAGATTATTGGTTGTGAGTGTAGCAAGTGAGATCTGTCAGGATAGTTCTATGTGGCGATCGATAGTCTATGTCTATAAAGCTGGGGACGTAGAGACGTGAGTATATGTGACTATATGTTTGTGGTGGGCTAGCAACCTGTCACCAATATTTCCTATTAATATCATCATGACCTTAATGAATTATTGCATGTCCGATTACCTATCCAATCCGAATTAGATAGATTGTATATGTCATATATTTTCACATATCTGCTTACCCTGTACGTTCTGAGCAGATAGGTCCATATCTCCTGAATATCGAACAAACTGTGGTCCAGGGGCAGACCATCTCCACGCAGCTTCTTTTCTAATTCCCTGTTAAAATAGATAACTATTTAATATTCTACTACATAGTGTTTTGTTATTAGTTATATAATTTTTTTTATAAAATCTTATTGATCTCTGCGACTACAAAAAATACGAAGCACCTAATGTTGGCTATTTGGTAAAAAATGGGTCAATGCAGTTACGCGAAGCTATGACCACTCTGCGAGGGAAAATGGCTGTTAAGTATATTCGTATATTTATATACTGTATTTCTTCGAAATATCAGTTTTACTGTTGTTTCATTTAAAGTATAGTAAATCCCTCACATTATATTACAATTTAATTTTGTCATTTATAAAGAAAACGAGTTCAACAGAACAGTTTAAAGTCTAAAATTCAATTAGTCTAATGTAATTTTGAAATCATAAAACCAAATGCTTCCGTAACCCACAGGAAACAGTTGGTCTGTTACCTCCAAGCAGGCTTGTGGTCGTCATGGTACGTTAACTTTATGCCAAACATATCTTCTAACTCCGTTCTGTACACGATCAGCTTTTTCACGTATTCTTCTTGCCCTGGTGAGAAATACATACTTAATTATACATCCATATACTGACTTCCTCATTTCTTTTTAGGGTGGATACAAGCTCGGAGACATAAGATTTGATAGGTTAGGTTTAGTCACTTATTAGAAGTTAAACTGTTGAGTAGACAGTACAAATCAGTCGCCATCATACTTGTTTAAGTATGCTATTGGTGATCTAATCAGATACTATCATATTCATGATAAAAGGACAATAGTATATCTTATGTAGAATCTAAAGTCTTTATTGATACCTATATTCTATGTATATTCGGCAAATAGTCCAGATATATTGTATGATCACTCTTTCTCAAGAAACATATTCAAAATATCTACTGACAACCCTAACCTCAGTGGATCAAGTACGTATAGTTCATAAGTACACGAAAACGTAAGTACCTGACTAACTTACAAACATCCAAAACATTCGTCTTAACCACATACTTTTTACAACATACGTTTACTTTTGATATATGCTCGTAAAATAGTTTTATTGCTATCTTAAATGTGGTTTCTACTAACATACTGAAAGTAAAAGTGGATTTGGTTGGATTAAAGTAATAATTTTTTTTACATCAATGATTGATGTTATTGAAAACGATCTAATATTGAAGAATATATATTAATATATATGCGCAATAGGTTTGGAGTAGTGTCTATTAATTATATAATTATTAGTGGTTCTCTGTTTATTGTGGAATGTGGAATCGACATACTAGTAATAGTAATAATACATTAATAGGAGCTAACTAGCTACCTTTTTTCCTGGGATGATATCATAGCGGGGAAACTAAGGAGATTTGAATATATGTGATTTATTTAATAAAAAAGGGAGTGTGTATACACAAGTCGTGAAGCGTATGTTTATGTTTATTCAGCGATGAACTAGCTAAGTTTGAACCCTTCACTATTGCCCCTTTATTCAGATTTATCTTCTTCATAATATTCGGATGTTTGACAAATGTAAGAAATTTTCTAATATTGTCGATAAAAGCGCAAAATCATTTTTGAAAACCAGCAGTTTACTCGATATTATAGTCAACAGTTCTTTATCTTATATTTTACAATATCTATGTAACTTACTTAAATAGATGAATACTCAGATTCGGTACCTTAATATCTATCTACTACAGTACCTAAATGAATACTTACACCCTGCCACGGGATTAATGCTGAAGTTTCCATCGCCCAAGTAGCTGTCGAACAGGTTGTAGTACAGCCACGACGTGTTATTCGTTGCTATGGCCTTCTGGTAGTCCTACAGACAACACAATATACATACACATTTATGACAAATATCACATACATACTATGATGAGGAAAAACATCGTGAGGAAAAGTAGTTAATCCTCGAACAGGTAAAAGTCAGTTCTTTTAAATTGCAACATGGCTTACCAAATGTCAATTTGAGTACTGACTATCTGGTCAACACGTGGGTTCGAGGTGGACATAGAATTACCTCCATGGAAATTTGGCGAACAGATGAACAAGTTTCTAGAAGACATGCTACATTTAGTTTTGAGACCGTAGATTAATTAATTAGATATTTATTACGTTATTTAATTAGATATTTGTTATTTATTATTTATCACGTTATAAAAAAAACGCTATACTGATGCCTATATTTTATAGTGGAGGTATATACTTACACCAAAGGTGGCAGACCATTTTTTCCTCACATCCTTAGTGGTGCAGTGTTTAGGAAAGCCATACTCTTCTTGAAGCAGCCTTCGGAAGTCACTGCAAGTATTTAGTAGCTTAAGGTATGTTTATCTCAAAAGGTTTTTTTCCAAATAGATAATAATGAAACTAACGAACTTACTTCCATGCCCACTTTTTCTCTCGGAACAACCAGTCGTTCTGTAACCTCAGTTGGATAAACGTCTCCGTTATATCTTTGGACCCTGCAATGGAAATATAATATATCAAATTTTATCTTCCTAATTTAACTTTCCTAATCGAGATACTTGCGTGCTTACATACGAATACAATCAGTTATAAGGCAAATTAAAACATTGTGAGTCTCGTCACAGCGCATCGCAATCGTGCATTTGTCAGAATATGCAATAGGCGGTGATTGACATAATACCAGTGCTGTAGATTACGGTAGTGTAGATCCGGTATGTTGTAAAAGGCAACTAAGGGGCAAGAAGTTATTGGAATCTATTAGATGTTGGGCTGGCAAACTGATGTTCCATATCAATGTCGATGATAGGTTTGCTATAAGTAGCCAAGGAAATTTTACGTCTCGAAGGTTTTGTCCACCTCTATAAGGATTAAACCACATCTATACTAATATTATAAAGCTGAAGAGTTTGTTCGTTTGTTTGAACGCGCTAATCTCAGGAACTACTGGTTCGAGTTCAAAAATTCTTTTTGTGTTAGATATACCATTTATTGAGGAAGGCATTTTAGGCTATATAACATCACCCTGCTACTAAAAGGAGCGAAGAATATGATATAAAAATCAAATTATAATTACAGTGCCATCTATGTTTAATGTAATAAATTTGACGACCTTCGTGGCGCGATCGGTTAGACACCTGAACGCTAATCGTGAAGTCCCGGGTTCGATTCCCGGTGGAGGCAGAGTTAAGAACAACGCTTTTCTACTGCTTTCCAGTCTGGTCGTTGATTATATATGCTATATATGTATTTGTCTATATATAATATGTATACATTTCTTAAATATACGTTGACTAGTACCCTTAACACAAGTCTTAAATGTACTTACCAAGTGGCTAGTTCAATTGGTGTAATAATGTCCAAATATTATTATTATTATTAATGAAAACGTCTGAAAAATAAAAATGTCGCAAATTATTTGATATTGCTTGTACATACAAAGACACTTACACTGAAACTCCTCAACCTCGTGCTCCTGTTCCTCCCTGGCGCTGGTCTTCGGGACCCTGGGGCAGGCCACCACGCCCACCGTCTGCAGCGCGTGCAGAGACCCCGCCTCCCACTGCGCGTAGTACTCCAGCATCGCCTGGTACATGGGCCACAGCTGCTCCGCCTTGTAACTGTTCCGGCACTTCAGTCTGTGCTTTCTCTGGAACATGTAAATAAAACAAAATAAAATTCCTTTTATTCACACTAAACGCAGCATATACACAAATACAGAAAAGAATTAATTATATAATAGTATACATTAATGGAACCAAGCGCACATGGCAACACCGCGCAAGTGTGAATAGGATTTGTCTCAGCTAATGTTGATTGTGTGAAATTCACAATCAACATTAGAAAAACATGTATATATATTTAAGTAATATGTGCTTGACTTGTGTACTTTTTTAGAACATGCGTATATAATTTAATAAAAAAGTGATTTATAAAATTACTAACGACCCGCTCCGGCTTCGCACAGATATAAAATATATAGCCTACTCCACTATTTAATGGATTTTATTATACATATAAACCTTCCTCTTGAATTACTCTATCTATTAAAAAAAAACGCATCAAAATCCGTTGCGTAGTTTCAAAGATTTAAGCATACAACGGGACATAGGGACAGAGAAAGCGACTTTGTTTTATACTATGTAGTGATGATTCCATATTAGTATAAGTATACGTAGTGAGGGGCGCCCCTGGGTAAGGTGGGAAGACCTGCGCAGGTTGGCCGGCATCGAATGGATGCGGACAGCTACTGACAGTGAGAAGTGGCGTCATTTAGGGGAGGTGTCAGTCATCAGTGGATTCATACAGGCTGATGATGATATGAATTATTAGTCTGATATAGACTTGATAATGGTAAAAAAATGATTGTGTTTATTTTCATTGGAAGTTTAGGAACTAGAGAATGGTATTTTTTGGGCAGTGAACTAGTAACCAATCACCTTAAGCCTGATAATTAGGTGACTGTGAAGATAGAAAAATTAGCAGTCTTTGAAGTTGCGTGCATACTAAATATAATAGGAATGCAACAGCACAAGTATATGTATGTATACCATAAGCTCTGATCTACTTTTCTGGGTTCAATGTCTGTAAATGAATATCTAACTATATAAATGGTAGCCAGGTTAAACTTACATGGAATGTCATTTTCATGTGCTGCCACAATCCCTTTATATCTTGCACACAACAGTCGTTGGGAAGATTTTGTGTACGAAGACTTTTCTCTATGTGCCTGTAATCAAAGCAATAATATATGAAATACATCAGTAAAAGTTCTAGTATGAGATTCTTTTTATTTCACAATATGAAAGCTATGTTATTCAATATATTGAGGAATTCAATATAATTAGATATAAATTTATATTGAGAGTTATTTGAAACAAGTGTTACTAGTACTTTAACTTGCTATTAGTAATTATTAGATTTAATCGCTGGCTGGAGCATTATTGATAGTATGACTAAATTCATATTTCATGAATAAAATTCAACCGTATATACTTACTTCCAAAAATTCAATAGATCTAGTTTCAACAGTTTGGCCTCTGATACACAAGCTATCAATTTTAACCGCCATTCATCATTCCCTGAAATGAAATATAATATCAATTCATGCTCAGTGACTTATTGAACAGTCATTTATGTAAGAAAGAAAAATATGAGATATTGATTTTATTATAAGTCTCTTTCAAGCATGAATATTGAGGTTGAGATGTCATATGGAAAATTGGTAATAGGTTGCTAGCCTATCGCCCAAAAGATCCCATTTACCCCAATTTCCTTAATTGTGTCATATGGGGGCATGCCGGGAAGAACAGCAGCTATTAAGCATTCTTTTTACATCTGAGTCTGCCACAGGAATAATAATAAAATAAAGAAAAAAGGGTTTAATTAAAAATGAGTTAAGTTTGACACCCATGTTAGACTACATAGGTAGAAAAGATAATGTGCCGAGAATTATATATAATTATTTATATAACATTATAAAAAATGCCTTACATGACTCATATTTATCTAGAATCTTTGTTTTCCCATAATGTTTCTCAAACATCTTGTAATACTTCCATTGTTTGTTTTTAGTTCTTTTGGCTATTTTGTAGCTCTGAAATGTAAACAAAATCTCATGTAGTAAGTTGTACAGCAATTTCAATGATACTATTTGTGGAGAGAATGTACAAATATGAATTTCCAATTTTGGGCCATCAACTAATGGCAAAGAATATTTCTGACAAGATGTTTCAGCAAGATTTGCAACTCTCTTCTCATCGTCATTCTCATTGTGTGACTAGGCATTAAATAAAAAACTTTTTTTTTATATTTTAGAAGTATACTTTTAGTGGCCATATTTTATAGCACACAATATAAAATGAAGATAAGATTTTTTTACGAACAAAATACATGAATAAAACTATTATAATAATATTATAATAACTATTATAAACTATTATTATGTGATAAGATACAATACTTACATCATATGTGTATCCCCATTTTTTTCTGACATGGTTGACAGTCATTTGTTTTGGGAAACCATTTTTTAATAATAGAGCATGGAAGTCGCTGGAAACAAAAATATACATTACAACTTAATGTAAACAAATATGCATTCTTTGTCAAGGATTTGTTATGCTTTAACTTTGACATCACACATTTCTTTCTACAGAGGGGTATTTTTCTTAATCCTGACTAAACCCTTTTGCTTCATTGATAACTATACACCTCTTTACTGTTGTTATTAGTTATAAAACAAGTCTCCCCCTAAAAGTTCACTATTGTGTATTTATGCAATATTTCCTCTGATTCCTAAGTGCATCATTAAATAGCAGTTTTAATATTTGATGATAATATAAATGGTAACTTACCTCCATGCTTGTTTTTTCCTTTTAAATAGCCACTCATATTGAAAACGAAGTTTGAACAACTTCTTCGTTAATTCAGGAGTCCCTATAATGAAAGAGGTGGATTAATATCAAAAACTACATTAAGTTACAGATAATATAAGATTGTAAATATGTAAGGATAATATAAGGGTTTTATTAAGTAATTGGATAAGTACATTGTTTTATAATTATAGTAGCTTTCCGAATTTCTCAAGATCTATCCAATACGTATCTTACTGAAATGAATAAAATTTATTGGAAAATAGTAAGGCAATTCCATATAAATTATAATTATATGTAAAGAAAAATATATCATCAAAACATACTGATTTAGAGAACATTTTAAGGACAAACTTACAAACAAAATTGTCACCACTCATTGTACCATATTTTTCATTATATTTGTATATCACAAAGTGTTTTTAATAATTTCCAGGATACAATTGAATTACTATTTCATAAATTTATTATTTTAAACATATTAAAATGCGATTAAAATAGGGATCACAATCACTGATTAGGGAGACAGTTTATGAAACATTGTTGACAAAAGACTATTTTGCCTGCATCGTGCGAATAAATATGAAATATGCGGAATACAGAAACTTCACACTTATTTCCCTAATCTTAGAGGGGAAGACTTAAAACATTCTTTTTATCTATCGATACCTTTTAATACCCTAATATTTCCAGAATGCAATTAAAATTATTGATACACATGATTTTATTTTCATACTTGTATCCAACCATTAGAGATCCCGCCACATAAGGTGGCAGTTGGAGGCGTCGCCACAGTCGCGTAATTCAGTGTTACCAGTAAACACGCCAAAACTAGCACTCACTGTGCCATACGGCTTGATACATTATAGTTTTCATTTGTAACGGTCTTTGGTTGCAGAGCTATAAACTCAAATAAAACAAATTAATATATCAAAGTCAAACTATGTTTATTAAACTATTTCAAACATGATTAATAATTAACGGGACTTATCCTTCTTATTATATTATATTACATATATTATGTGTTCCTTCACTCTGTTCGCAATAGACCGTTTAGTGTGTTCGACGTAGGATTTCCCACAGCTGCAATCAATCTAATACACACCCTTATATCTTATATCATGAGTATAAATCGCGAATCTCTTAAAACTATTATTTCAAACATGGCACTGAGCATTGTCTTTACATATTTTTTACCGAGGTTAGATCAGCGGAGACCCTAGCTTGGAGAAGAACTAACAAGAAACTCCGGAAATCAATTTATTATAATCACCCTTAACAAACATAAAAATTACAAAGAGTGGGCAAAAAACACAACGCTGGTAATACTAAATTTACCTTTCATACAAAATAACACGCAATGGCGGTAACGTAAAATTTAGTTCCAAGTTTGCCACCTTATGTGACGGGATCTCTAGTCTTTTGAAACTAGAGTACCCGCCACATAAGGTGGCAGTTGGAGGCGTCGCCACAGTCGCGTAATCCAGTGTTGCACGTAAACACGCCAAAACTAGCACTCACTGTGCCATACGGCTCGATACATTATATTGAGGTTTCATTTGTAACGATCTTTGGTTGCAGAGCTATAAACTCAAATAAAACAAATTAATATACCAAAGTCAAAAGTCAAAATATTTTTATTCAAAATAGGCCCTATCATAAGCTCTCTTTGAAAGTTATTTTATGATCTAAGTACAAATTAAAAAAACTATATATTGACAAAAGGAATATATATGAGTGAAGTGGAAGGGCGGTTACGTAGGGGCCGGCCTAATAAGACATACGCTAATAAGACATATAACAGTCAGATAGACGCTATATTGAAAAAAGGTGACGTTAGGAGTACCTATAACCGCCGAGAGTGTATTAGAGAATGTATGAATGTCAATGAAGCGAAAGTGGTCTGTCAGGATCGGGACAAATGGGGATCCGTGATCTCTGCCTACCCCTCTACAGGGAATCAGGCGTGATGTGTATGTATGTATGTAAAAAAACTATTTCAAACATGGCACTGAGCATTGTCTTTACATATTTTTACCGAGGTTAGTTCACCAACCATTTCGGCTGCACAAGAGCGTAACGATTGAGAAGAAGAAGTTCAGCGGAGACCCTTGGAGAAGAACTAACAAGAAACTCCAGAAATCAATTTATTATAATCACCCTTAACAAACATAAAAATTACAAAGAGTGGGCAAAAAACACAACGCTGGTAATACTAAATTTACCTTTCATACAAAATAACACGCAATGGCGGAAACGTCAAATTTAGTTCCAAGTTTGGCTACTGCCACCTTATGTGGCGGGTACTCTACAACGTTCCACAATAGAGATCCCGCCACATAAGGTGGCAGTTGGAGGCGTCGCCACAGTCGCGTAATTCAGTGTTACCAGTAAACACGCCAAAACTAGCACTCACTGTGCCATACGGCTCGATACATTATAGGTTTCATTTGTAACGGTCTTTGGTTGCAGAGCTATAAACTCAAATAAAACAAATTAATATATCAAAGTCAAAATATGTTTATTAAACTATTTCAAACATGATTAATAATTAACGGGACTTATCCTTCTTATTATATATTACATATATTATGTGTTCCTTCACTCTGTCCGCAATAGACCGTTTAGTGTGTTCGACATAGGATTTCCCACAGCTGCAATCAATCTTATACACACCCTTATATCTTATATCATGAGTATAAATCGCGAATCTCTTAAAACTATTATTTCAAACATGGCACTGAGCATTGTCTTTACATATTTTTTACCGAGGTTAGATCAGCGGAGACCCTAGCTTGGAGAAGAACTAACAAGAAACTCCGGAAATCAATTTATTATAATCACCCTTAACAAACATAAAAATTACAAAGAGTGGGCAAAAAACACAACGCTGGTAATACTAAATTTACCTTTCATACAAAATAACACGCAATGGCGGTAACGTCAAATTTAGTTCCAAGTTTGGCTACTGCCACCTTATGTGGCGGGATCTCTAATCACATCAGACATTTGCATTGACTTACAATGTCAGTCAGTCAGTCAACATTGATTTGAGAACCATTTGTTTTGGTTTTTCTAGATTGTGATTAGGAGCGATGTCCTCGTTTCCTCACGTGGTTATTGGAATTTAAAATAAATCATAATGATTTTTGGTGTGGTTATAGTATTTTAACAAAATATTTAACATGTATCGTTTACTGAGTGCTCGAAATCTTTATCAAAACGGATTTCACAGTATATCTTCTCCCAGCAACCATGCTATAAAAACATCTAAAAGTTCTGAAATAAAATGTTCCTTTTGCCAAAAAATATTGCTGGGTCGCCCTAATATAGGTCCGTACTATTGTTCTACTTTATTTTGAATAATTATAAGTTATATACAATACTTAAACATAACCTATTACTAATTGCGTAACTTTGTTTTATACATACAGAAAGCGTTTTCCTTCTGCGGCATCAGTCAACGAAAACCGCTAGTGTACTACATAAGTCATCAAAGAAGAGAGTAAAGTACAAAAAGCAGAAGCGATATGGAGAACTTTTGCAAGGTTAGTATTTTAATGTTTTCCATTAAGTAATCTATACATTATTAACTAGTTTTTTACTAATTATTCATTCACTTTTACAGTAAATGGTGATAACATGACAGAAATGAAGGTGTCAATAAACAAACTTCACGCAGACCACCTATCAAGGCTTGCTTCTAGTCCCGTGTCACTTGGCCAGTTACATCAATTAGCACCAGAAAAGAAAAAGAAATCATCAGTTTCTACCAAAGAGGTTGACCCGGAACTGCTTAAAAGTATTAGAGATCAGATACTCAGCCGCAAAATTGACAGTCCAGAAGAAAAACACAACTTAGAAGATGATAAATGTGCTTTAGTTTTCACAAATCTAGATTTAACTAATATGGAGCAGTTAGCCCAGACTAAACAGTACAAAGATATGGTTAAAGAAAGTTACTATAACTTTAAGAGAGCTACCGTCCATGATCCAAGGTTGCAAAACCTGAGGTTTGCTATCAATGAGGGTTTGATGCAGGAATTTGACCTGTTACCGGAACCTGTTGATAAGTCGGATATATCAAATCCCTTTCCTGCAAGAGGAGCTCATGCCATGTTCAAGGAGATGTTTTACGAGACCCAACTTGATAGTTATGATCAGGAGATCATAAATCATATGGTGGATTTACGGTGAGTCATGTTTTATGGTCAGTAAATTGTAATCCAATATGATACTTAAAATGGACTATAAATTCATATGAGTTTATATTTTATTCATTCATAAAAATATTGTTTATGTAAAAGTGAATCTAAAAGTTCAATATTTATGAAATTGATCAGGTAAAATGGAATTAGTAGAAAATCATTGTAAGGAAACCTACCTATTCCTCAAATTGGTTATAATCAGTTCTAATAAACAGTGACACTATTTACCACCTTTCACATTAGGTGCTAATTATCTGGTTAACATGTAGTTTCGAGATTGCCATAGAATAACTCATTTTACAGTTTCAAAAATATGACTTTGAACTTCTCTACCTAATCATAGAAAAAGAATAAGCTAAAGAAAACACTGTTATTATATTAACTGTTATTAATGTTATTAAGTTTTGTTACTTAGTTAACCCTAAGACGATTTTGAAACCTTTACTTCATATAACTCTTTGGTTTCAGTACCCAATCCTTTGCTAATGCTGATCTGGAGGAGCTATGTGACGCCTCACTGCACCCAGAGACACATTTGGAAGAAGAGACGGAGGCTGAAGCCGCCCATGCTAGGTTGAAAGTGAAAAAGGCGTAAGTATACGAGGGGAGGTCAATAAGTTCGCGGAATGAGCGGGAAGGGGGTTGAAATTATACATGAAACTATTTTTCCTTTTCAATATGTTCTCCCTTAACCTTAATACATTTTTCCGATCTCTCAAATAATTTATAAATACCATTGAAAAAAAATGATTTGTCTTGGCTATCAAAATAGGCCGAAATTGTGGACTTGACTTCTTCATCGTCGCCAAATTTTTTTCACGCAGCTCCTTTTTCATTTTTTGAAACAAATAATAGTCGCTGGGGGTTAAGTCTGGACTGTAGGGTGGGTGGTTTAATTGTTAGAATCCGCATCGGTGAATGGCAGCCGTCGCAACATGGTGCGTGTGGACAGGTGCTTTGTCGTGCAAAAGGAGCACACCTTTTGACAGCTTTCTTCTTCTTTTTTCCTTGATGGCTTCTTTCAATCTATCTAATAAAGAAGCGTAGTACTGTCCCGTTATAGTCACACCACGATCTTTATAATCGATCAGCAAAATACCTTCTGTATCCCAAAAGACAGTCGCCATGATCTTTCCAGCCGATTGTGACACTTTAAACTTCTTTGGAGGAGGTGTGCCTTTTTTATGCCACTGCATTGATTCTTGCTTCGGCTCAGGTTCATAGTGGTGACCCCAGGTTTCATCACCAGTGACAATCCGGTCCATAACTTCGTCCTTATTCTCTCCACAGAGCTCCAAAAACTGGCGAGAACACTCGACACGCTCGCTTTTTTGAAGTGGCGTGAGCATTCTTGGAACCCATCTTGCACTGACCTTAGTCATCCCAAGTTGATGATGTAGGATATTTAAAATACTTGTTTTGGATACTCCTACCATTCCTGCAAGCCGCTTCTTCTTTAACCAGGCATCTTCCAATATAAGTTTTTCGACTTTTGCGATGATTTCCGGTATGGTGGCCTCAATTGGTCGTCCGGAGCGGTGGTCATCTTCAACGGACTCTCTTCCTTGTTTGAAAGGTCTATGCCACTTGTAAACCATACTTTTACCAGGGGCAGAGTCCGCGTAAACTGCTAACAGCTCTTGGAAAATCGTCTGAGCGCATTTTCCTTGCTTGGTGAGGAACTTAATAACGGCGCGGTGTTCAATTTTCTCCATACTCGCTGACTTCTTCCCGATTCACTTGTTTGCAGGTAGATAACTAAAAAGTTAATGGCCCGATTTGGTTCAAACTTGGTATATATACTTTTAATAAGGTGCTGAAATAGTTACTACCTGGACGAGTAAACCAACCCCCTACAACCCCTCCATTCCGCGAACTTATTGACCTCCCCTCGTAATATATTTATACGTACATTTCAGACTTTTAGTGCCTTTTGTGGTTAACTGAATTTAAATGTTATGTCTGTCACTTTGAACACTCAATAGTTGTTTTCCATTAATTCATGAAGTATTATTGCAATGGTATACTTTTGTAAAGTATACAATTTCATATCATATGGAATCTTTTTTGAGGTATACTTCAGTACTACAGACTTGTGAACTCTAGTTACTTATATCATCTTTCCACTCATCACCAATATCAATATCATTCAGTATTGTATGCAATATAAAGTTTATATTGTTGTAATATTTAAAGATGACCTAGATAGACAGGTTAAGGCATAAATAAATACATAAATAGTTGTTTGAAGGTCTAGGAATTAGAAAAGAGTAGCTTAGAAACAAAACCATATAGTGTATCAATTATCATTTAATTGTGAAGTTCATTGGCATCAAAACTTTAAATAAAATGTTGCTATGATAAGATAGTGGGACATGTATGTATGTGATTTTTTTTTATCTCAATTCCGAAAACTAGGTTATGAAGATAAGGCATCCTTCTTTGTAATACATACATACATATACCTATTTTGTGGCCGCAGTGATCATGAATCTCCATTTTTCCCAATTTTGGCATACCACTGTTGTTTTATCTATATCCATACACATCCTCAATGTACTCAACACCTATATTTGCTTCTCATGTTAACCTTTATCATAATGTCTTATCTTTTCTTCTTTATAATCTGAAGTCATACTATAATATTAACTACTAGCTACCCGCTCCGGCTTCACACTTCTGGCTATTTAATGGATGTTATTATACGTATAATCCTTCCTCTTGATTCACACTATCAATTATAAAACCGCATCAAAATTCGTTGTGTGGTTTCAAAGATTTAAGCATACAAAGGGACAGAGAAAGCGACTTTGTTTTATAATATGTAGTGATTTGGTTAACATGTAACTATATTGAATGTTTATGCAATATTGTAAGATACGATACAATGTTTATGTTTATGACTACCTCTATGGTACGACTAGTTCACACTTGAACGCTAAGTTTGAGGTCCTGGGTCTGATTTAAGATGGAGGCAGAGATAAGAACTATTTTTTTCAATAACAAGTATATTACTTAAATATTTGCTGACATTAACACAAGTCCTAACTACTAAACTTACCAAGAGGCTAGTTCAATTAATGTAGTAACCTAAATATTATATTAAAATATTTATTTTATGTTTATGTTTTACAGCAAACAAGAAATCAGGGCAAAGAAGAAAGCCAAACAACAACAGAGGTTGGCTCGTCAGTCTGCCAACATGAAACAGGATATAAAAGAGCTACAAGCCAAAGGAAAGTTGGAGAGCCTGCACAAGCTGCTTACTGCTCACATACAACTGCTGTGCTCTATGGATATGATTACCGAGGTATGGTGGATGTTCTTGTTAAACATAAGGTGGATGTTGTTTAGTTACTTCAATAGAAAAGTAAAAAACATTGGGTTAGAATATTACGCACAGTTGTATCAGGTACAAAATAGTAGGTAATTGAACTGTACCTTGCAATTAATAAGTTATATGAATCAATAATTAGAAGGAAGAACAATAATGCAACATAAATAAAGATGATTTTCATCTATTTACATACTTTTAGAAATAAAATAACTAATTGATCACTTGTTTTAATAGTATCTGGTAGTATCACTAAGGTAATTCATCTATTTTTCAATGACTATATGGTCCCCAATTATTCCAGAGTCGTCAAGTCCTCCAGTACTACAGGAACCGTAGCAACCGGTCTCCGGATCATCCGAAGATCACTGATGTGAAGATTTACAACACCCTTCTTCATGGATATGCTGGTTTGGTGAGTTGACATTTAAATGTGAATGTAGAACCTACTTAACACCTTGGAAACATTTTAGAGGTTCTGTTGGTTCTCCTCTCTTCCTTATGTAGAATTACATCAATATTATTGATTACATTGACGAAAGCAATTTTTTACGGGATAAAGTTGTTAAATTAAACTATCCATCTGTTATACAGGGCACTATCTTCTATAAATACATCAAAGTGTGCGTACTATATTGTGAGGATGTGATATGTAGCATTGATGTTAAGTGGAGTAATTAATGTTAACATAGTCTTATATTTTTATATATAATTATGACAATTACTTAAAAATTACAGTAGCCTTTCTTTTGTTTATTTTTTGTTCAGTTCAAGTTTACTTGTCCTATATTATACTCTATTTCTCATATAGTAAATTATTCATTTGATGTAATCTCACTTTCTTTCAGGGTAAATATGATGAAGTCACAAACATACTCTCATTCATGTATGAGGATAATATAGAAATGAATGCACAAACTTATGCGGCTGTCTTAGAAGCTATCGAAAGGAGTAGCGAACTGCAGAAAGAGACTCTGATTAATAAATTTAGGACGGAGTTTGAGTCTAAGGTAGGTTTTATAATAGAAATGTCATTGAAATATTATAATGTATTATAAAATTACATTTACGAAATGCGTCGAATACTACGGTGAGGCAAAACATCATAAGGAAACATACCTTTTCCCTGAACAGGAAATGATTAGTGATTCTAAATGGCGACATGGCTTAATGCCATCTATCACATTGAGTACTAACTATCTGGTCAACATGTGGGTTTGAATTAACCATATAATTACTATATCCGCAATTGCGGACATGGATACCTGAACCTCTGACTACCCCGCTTGGGTTAAAGGTCGTGAACGCGTTTGTCTTTGAACGAATATTTTATGATTGTAAATTATGTTACCTATTGGCTATACCTATAGATTTGTATTTAGGTTCATATCGTAAAGAATATTTGTAAAAATTGCCTTAAAAAAGGACCTAAGGCCAGATAAACACTTTTTCCTTCTATGCAATTTGCTGTAGGTTACTTAGGCATACTTGCGTTGTTGCATGTTTTTATGGCTTCTATTATTAACTTAACTTCAATAACTAAACCAAACTTTATAAGAAAAACGCGACTTATAGCGTATATTTTATAAACATTGTACTCCATTTGTTACCCGACGTTTCGGCCATATTGCAATGGCCATGCCATGGTCACGGGTCCAAAAACTATAATATATAAAAATCTCGTGTCACTCAAAAATATTAAGCTAAACTTATTGTTATATTCTAGGGCATCACCCTGAATGATCTGTTGGACAAATCCACGTTTTTGAAAGACCAACGAGAAGTGGTCCTTGAAGCTATATGCAGAGTCGAGCCAGATTTCCAGCCAGTGTACACGCCGCCCGAACTGGACTATGTTTGCCCCTTATTGGAGAAACTCAAGTTGAATCACAAGGAAAATAGGTAAGAATGTGTCTATTTTGCTATAGTGATATTTAAGAATAATTTAAAGTATAATAATATAGCTAGAGACTATTAATTAATTAAATTATTAATATATTATTCATTGTAATTGAAAATGAACCAAACAAATGCATTCACGACCATTAACCCTTGCGGGGTAGTCAGAGGTTCAGGATTCCATCTCCGCAATTGCGAAGGTAGTAATTCTATGGACACCTCGAACCCACGTGTTGACCAGATAGTCAGTACTCAATGTGACAGATGGTAAGCCATGTCGCCATTTACAAGCACTTTACCTTTTTGACGAATAGGTAGGTTTGCTCACGATGTTTTCCCTCACCGTATAAATCGATGCATTTCGTAAATGTGTTTTTATCACGAAAATGTACATAGAAATTCATTCAACTTCATTTCCATTGGTACATGCTCAAGGGGGATTTGAACCCTGTACGCACTGATACAGAGCCAAGCCCCAAACAACTGAGCTACGTCCAATTAAACTGAATAGAATTCTTAATAGAAACACAGTAACACAGAATATAATACCTATTTCTCTACATCCAAAGGCTGAATGATTTCAGTACTTTGCGTGACTGTATAATAAGTCAATTTATTTAAGAATTTCTTATATTAAACCTATTTTCTCTACACCAGGCTAGGACTCCTGAAATCTCCAGCGCAAGGTTTGTTGTCAGCGCAGGAGTTGAAAGAGAAAGCCCAGCACCAGTTCCAGACGGAGATCGCTGGAGAGATCGAGGTGCAGAACATCAACGTCACAGAGGAGCCCTCGCAGATCGTGCAGCAGCATGTAAGAGTTACAGATAATATTAATATAGCGTACAGCGCCAAGGTTCTGTCCACTCCGAAAGGACGTGTATGATAAGTGCTTCCCAAGCTATTCTGGGATGTAGAAATAATGCTAACTAGCCGCAGTTCTTTCCGGCATGTCGTAGGAGGTGACGCACTAGGGGTAAATGAGATCTACTGGGCGATGAACTAGTAACCTGTCACAAATGTTCCATAATGACATTGCAACCTCAATATTGATGCTAAAAAGTTACCTAGGAAATATTATTTCTCCGAGGTTCTGCCCTCTTTGAAATTTAGAATTTAGAAATTAATACAATGTATTACTACGATATCTATTTCGCTCTTATTTAGAAGTTCAATTAAAAAGTTTTTTTCTTAGTATTTGTATTGTAAATTGGTAAATAATGGTATATTACTTTTTAATGATCTAGATTAGAGTACCCGCCACATAAGGTGGCAGTTGGAGGCGTCGCCACAGTCGCGTAATCCAGTGTTGCCAGTAAACACGCCAAAACTAGCACTCACTGTGCCATACGGCTCGATACATTATATTGAGGTTTCATTTGTAACGATCTTTGGTTGCAGAGCTATAAACTCAAATAAAACAAATTAATATACCAAAGTCAAAAGTCAAAATATTTTTATTCAAAATAGCCCTATCATAAGCTCTCTTTGAAAGTTATTTTATGATCTAAGTACAAATTAAAAAACTATATATTGACAAAAGGAATATATATGAGTGAAGTGGAAGGGCGGTTACGTAGGGGCCGGCCTAATAAGACATATATGTAACAGTCAGATAGACGCTATATTGAAAAAAGGTGACGTTAGGAGTACCTATAACCGCCGAGAGTGTATTAGAGAATGTATGAATGTCAATGAAGCGAAAGTGGTCTGTCAGGATCGGGACAAATGGGGATCCGTGATCTCTGCCTACCCCTCTACAGGGAATCAGGCGTGATGTGTATGTATGTATGTAAAAAAACTATTTCAAACATGGCACTGAGCATTGTCTTTACATATTTTTACCGAGGTTAGTTCACCAACCATTTCGGCTGCTCAAGATGCCACGTCATGAAGACCACGACCGCTCTGATAAGAGCGTAACGATTGAGAAGAAGAAGTTCAGCGGAGACCCTTGGAGAAGAACTAACAAGAAACTCCAGAAATCAATTTATTATAATCACCCTTAACAAACATAAAAATTACAAAGAGTGGGCAAAAAACACAACGCTGGTAATACTAAATTTACCTTTCATACAAAATACCACGCAATGGCGGAAACGTCAAATTTAGTTCCAAGTTTGACTACTGCCACCTTATGTGGCGGGTACTCTAGCAAAATATTGCACTATTCATTGTATTTTTTTATCTAAGTAAAGAATCACTAAGCCATTGTACTTATAAATTTAAGAACGAGTGATTCAAGAAGGCCATGAGTAGTGTTTTGTGGCTTGACCCCTGGGGAACATCTTTGTATGTGAATTGCAGCTATAAGCTGATAGATTGAATCACAAACATTATGCTACAAGCACAACATATTACTTTATGAGTGGTTCCATTGATGTATAATTTATCTACTGATACAACTCTTATAATTATATTAATTATTATTCCATTATAGAGAGAGAAGCTGTCTGCTCTAGAAGCAGAGTGGCGGCGAGTGATCAAGGCGGCGTATCAGAGGAACCTCGGCACCTTGAAGTCCCAAAGCAACGCCTCGCAAACGCCCATCACACTGTATCCGTACCTTAAAGTCTTAGATGTGAGTTTATGGGTCACTTTTCTACTGATTATACTTCGGAGCATAGTGTGGACGTAAATGAAGCGAAATTATTTTCAAAAATTAAAATATTCGCTTCTTACCGTGCGTGTATGTGTATTGTAATGTAAATGTATTTTAAAAACAAAAACAAAGGGTTTTCTTTGTATAAGTCTATTGTTTATTTACATTTAACTACCTTGTAGCGGAGATCCCATTTTATTTGTCAAGTTTTTCCCAAAAAAACTAATGTTTTCTATTAATTCAACTTAAAATCTTAATATATAAACCAAGATCATGATTAATGATTTGGTGGTCCCGAGCCCGATTGCCCTAGGGGGCACTCCCGTAGAAGTTGTTTCCCAATACACATACTTAGGCCAAATTATACAGCTTGGCAGAAACAACTTCGAGAGGGAGGCGGACAGAAGAATACAGCTGGGATGGGCAGCATTCGGAAGGCTTAGGCATGTCCTTACGTCGTCTTTACCTCAATGCCTGAAAACGAAGGTTTTCAACCAGTGTGTGCTCCCCGTTTTGACGTACGGATCTGAGACGTGGACACTCACTGCGGGACTAGCCCACAAATTCAAGGTCGCTCAGCGTGCTATGGAACGGAAGATGCTCGGGGTTTCTCTGGTAGATCGCATCAGAAATGAGGTGATACGCCAGAGAACTAAAGTAACCGACATTATGAAAAGAGTTGGCACGCTGAAGTGGAGTTGGGCTGGTCACGTATGTAGAAGGACTGATGGTCGCTGGAGCAAAAAAGTCCAAGAGTGGAGACCGCGTCTCAGTAAACGTAGTGTGGGGCGCCCCCCGGCAAGGTGGGAAGACGACCTGCGCAGGTTGGCCGGCATCGAATGGATGCGAACGGCCACTGACAGGGAGAAGTGGCGTCATTTGGGGGAGGCCTATGTCCAACAGTGGATTGATACAGGCTGATGATGATGATGATGAAAATCTTAATGTCTTACTATTGTATCCTTTACTTGTTGCAGGTGGACAAAGTAGTAGACCTAATAATAGGCGAACTGAATAGGCTAGTGGACGGCAGTGAGACGTATAGTCCCACGCTCACGCTGCTGCAGAGGGATTTGGGCACTCAGGTGTACCACAAGTGAGTTTTACTTATAAATGGTTATATATACTGTCAAATGGTGTAATTGTTTGTATTATATCTTTGAAAGAAAGATAATTGCATTGGATCCAATCACAACTGGATTTTTTGTTGATGTATAAGATGTAAGTGAGTTGCATGAATATGGGCAAGCTATTTTAAAGCTAATAGTATTAATAAGGCCCGTGTTAAGTGTAGCTACTGAATATTACAGAATAAATGTTATACTTGATATTGATGTTGTTCTCCAAGAAAGTTATTATTACCTTCCTGTCATGTTTACTCTAAAATAACTTAAATGTATGTAGGTAATTTTCAATTCAGTTCATGTACACTTATTACTAAAATTTTTATTCATAACCAGGTACCAAATAGAGCAATACAGCCAAACGGGCATACTGAACAAGTTACGCGAAATATATGACAAATACTGCGAATGGTACATAGAGAGACAGGCCATTGATGACTCTGGATTCGCTTACAATCCTAGGCAAGCGTGGCAGGCGTTAGAACATCAGTTCATGGAGGGACCGAGCTTGGTAAGTTAATTACATACATACGCTTCACGACTTTATGTGTGTATACACTCCCTTTTTTATTATGGCGGGGTAGTCGGAGGCTTGAATGCCCATCTCCGAAATTTCGAAGGCATGTTAGGTATGGGTCATTCGAAGCCCGTGAATCACTAGGTAGATAGCACCAAATGTGCTAGGTAGTGAACCGTATCGCCGTATATAGGCACTGACTATTACCTATCCTGAGGGATTGGCAGGTTTCCTCACGATGTTTTTCTTCCCTGTAAGTTACAAGTCCAGTCGACACGGTCGTAAAAGAGTAGTATTTAAGTAAATAATGTGTTTGTTGATACCAGAACGTGCAGGAGAGCGCGTGGCCGATGGAGATGCGACAGAGCGTGGGCAAATTCCTCTACAACATCATCATCAACGACGTCAAGATCGACGTCAACATGTTCAAGCCCAAGGCCAAGCCGTAAGCGACAACTTTGTGTTACATTAGTATATTAGTTGTCTAGTGGTACACTGATTTTATACGGTGAGGGAAAACATCGTGAGAAAACCTACTTGTTCGTCGAACAGGTAATAGTTAGTGCTTGTAAATGGCGACATTGTCACATTGAGTACTGACTATCTGGTAAACACGTGGGTTCGAGGTGTCCATAGAATTACTACCTTCGCAATTGCGGAGATGGAAACTTGAACCTCTGACTACCCCGCAAGGGTTAATGGTCGTGAATGCGGTTGTTTGTTTTTTTTTGTTTTTTGATACACTGAGATTTTAATAGGATTTAAATACCTGTCTGTAAGTCTAGTATATCTTAACTTTGTGGGTTATTAGGGCAGTACCAATATTCTGAAGGATCATAAACATGAGTAAATCTATCTAAATGTTTATAGTATCTGTGATATGTGAATTCACGAACGTAATACTGATTATCTTATATATAAGATAATCAGCATTATATATATGATATTATAATATATGATACTTTAGTTGCACTAAGAACCTAATCCCGGGCACGGTAGTCTAGTAAGTGTGTAGAAAAGTAGTCACAAGCTTGCGCGTCCCATTCCCGAATTGCCGAAGTCTATTTACAATGAACTAACTTTTCTTCAGATAGTCAAAATTCACGGCGTTGCTTCATGTTTATACCACTGATCTGTGCTATACTCGTACCAAATTAATCACAATCATTTTCTTACCAGGAAACTCCTGCCAGCCGTGTACAAAGTCCACAGATCATGGTCTCGCTCCGTACGCTTAGAATTGAAGCCCCATCCGATATTGCGTCGATTATGGACGTCCGCGGCGCCGACCGTGTTGCGGATGCGGGCGACACTCACGCCCTCTGCCGCGCCGCCTGCACCTTGGGTTTCGCCCGACAGAGGCGCTTATCTGCTCACTCAGACTCCGCTTATTAGGTAAGTTGTGTGGGTTTTATTTATTTATTTCATTTAGAAATGTACGTCACCCTAACAGGCAACCTTTCGGTGACGTACTAATTACATGGTATAAATAACGTAGTAATAAAATAAGAACAAACGTACACAACACACCTATACCTCGTAGCTTTTATAATGTGATGTGTGATGAGTATGGTTGTTCACGTTTACTTACAATTAATAATTATAATATTTAGTGCATTATTACACCAATTTTACTTGGTACTAGTCAACATATATTTGAGCAATATATACATACATAGATAAATACATATATAATCAATGACTAAACTGGAAAGCAGAAGAAAAGCGTAGTTCTCAACTCTGTCTCCACCGGGAACGATCCTGGGACCTCACGATTAGCATTCAGGTGGTTAAGCAATCGCGCCGCGGAGGTCGTCAATTACTGAGCTAGACGTTTAGTTAGGTACCCTTACGATGTAGAAACTGATAGAATATAGCATTTTTTCATTGTAGGTATCCAGATTGTAACCTGATTTGGTATGCTTTATACATGAACGTTGCGTGCGTTAGTAGTAGAAGATAGACCAAAACACTCCTAATTATAAAAAAGAACCATATCCCTATAAGAAATTTAGAACATGAGAAACATATATGACAAAATATTTCTTCATGTTCATTCATATATGTAATCTATAAATAAATATAGATCTTAACTAAATAACGTAATTTCCTTTCCAGAATTCCTTTCAACTTAGTGCACCAATCACAAAGATTAGAAGAGGCGCCCCCAGCCATGCTGTACCCAGCTCTGGACAGCCTGAACCAGCTGGGCGAAGTGCCCTGGGTCATCAACCAGCCCATACTGGACTTGCAGGTCCAGGTCTTCAGGTTAGTCATCATTGGATAGAGTTTGCAGAATTGACAGTGGAATCCGTGAAACGTTATGCTGGTGGTTATAATATTGCTAAAGTGGTTGTTATAAATGTACATAACTAACGTTAGCATTACCTTTTATATTACACAAGCAATATCAAATAATTTGCAACATTTTTATTTTTCAGAAGTTTTCATTACATAAAACAGGGCTGTCCAAACCACTGGCGGCCCGCGGTTTAGATTACTGCGGCCCCTTGAACCTTTTTAACCGACTTAAAAAAAAAGTTCGGTTCGGGTACACCGACTACAAAGAGATCTGTACTCACTGCATATAATAATACGGCCCACCAATGTATTTAGTCTTTTTTCTTGGCCCTGGGTCCCATCTAGTTTAGACACCCCTGACATAAAACATAGATGGCACTGTAATTATAATTAGATTTTTAAATTATATTCTTCGCTCCTATTATTAGCAGGGTGATGTTATATAGCCTAAAGCCTTGCTCAATAAATGGTCTATCTAACACAAAAATATTTTTTGAATTCGAAGCAGTAGTTCTTGAGATTAGGGCGTTCAAACAAACAAACAAACTATTCAGCTTTATAATATTAGTATAAATAACATAATAATTAATATAAATGTACATAACTAACGTTAGCATTACCTTTTATATTACATTTAAATTCTTTTATTTTACAACAATCAAGTTTTCGTAAATATTTGCTTTCTTCTGAGTTAAGACATTACCTTCTATATATTATTTGTTTCCTTACAGAGCCGGCGGAGACAAGCGCTTAGATATAGCACAGCCTCCGCACGCGTTAGACACGTCTAAGTTCGCGAAGGGTACGGGCAAGGCGGCGGCGTTTCGGCGGCGGTTAGCCATTAGTAGGGCCAAGTCGGATATGTACTCGCTGTGGTGCGATGCACTGTATAAATTGTCACTGGCTAATCATTATAGGTGAGTGTAAGGTCACGCAAGGTACTTGTAATAGTAAATAGTGTTGGGTTTTTAAATATAGAGTTGTTTTAAGATGGTTGTAGAGACACATTAAGAAAGGTATTTTTAAAGTTTGTAATGTAAGGGTGAAGGGATAAAGCTTATTTGCAACTTTGTAATATCATTCTAACTACACGAATGAAGGCATATTATTTATTAAATTTTATTCCGTAACAAAATAAATACCACCTTTAAATTACGTCCTGGAAAACCTGTATCTAAAATACATATTAATAATTTCAACTTCTAATTATTAACAATTTATCCTTTTCTAACTACATTGCCACGTGACACGTTTTTGACCATATTATTCCACTAGAAACGAAGTATTCTGGCTGCCCCACAACATGGATTTCCGTGGGCGTACCTACGCGTGTCCGCCGCACGTTTCCCAACTGGGCGCGGACGCGGCGCGGGCCTTACTTGCCTTTGCGAAGAAACAGCCGCTCGGCGTGCACGGGCTAAGGTGGCTTCAACTGCACGCGGTCAACCTTACAGGCACTATGAAGCGGAGTACTGTGGAGGAACGGTAAAGAAATAAATTGTCTACCTCCGTGGCGCGATCGGTTAGACACCTGAACGCTAATCGTGTGCTCCCGGGTTCGATTCCCGGTGGAGGCGAGTTAAAACTACGTTTTTCTACTGCTTTCCAGTCTAGTCGTTGATTATATATGCTATATTTATCTATGTATAATAAGTATATATTTCTTAAATATACGTTGACTAGTACCCATAACACAAGTCTTAAATTTACTTACCAAGGGGCTAGATCAATTGATGTAATAATGTCCTAAATTATTATTATTATTAAATAACCCTTTAACTGACAAGCTTTTTTTGCTTTGTACAAGGATTTCATTCATATAAGGTCATTGTTAAATGATTTCCGCTATTAGCGGAGGTAACTGAGGAATACCATGGCGGTGAATGTGTCAAATAATGTAGGAATAGTTGTAGTATTGCAAGGGCTTAAATAATAAATGATCCAGCAATATATTAGGTAGTCTTCTCTAAAACTGTAACAGAAATTATCATTAAAACTTTAATATCACCACGCACAAAAATATTTAGTTTATTTTGAATTGCAATCACAAAGTCACAAAAATAGTTGTTTAGAGTAGAGATTATGCTTTATAAACTTAACGCTAATTGTACTAAAAAACAATGCTCATTTCACAGACTGGAGTACGCCCAGAGCATAATGGACAAGATCCTGGACTCAGCTGACAAGCCCCTTGATGGTGAGGGCTGGTGGATGGACTCTGAAGAACCCTGGCAAACCCTCGCCTGCTGCAAGGAGATCGCCAACGCAGTGCGCTCTCCTAACCCTGAAGGTATGTAGCTGTGTGTATTGGGAAGACTCCCAAATAAAACACAAGCACTATTTCACCAATTCTTTACTTGTTACCATCCATCAGTAGTTCAGTACAATTTTGATTTTTTACGCTGTCATTATTTTTTTCTAACAACAACCGTCAATTGTTGTTGCTACGGGCGACTACTTAGTAACTACTTAATTTCTTATGTTTGTTTGTTCGATACAGGTATGATACGTATAATACAAAATATATTTACTATATGAGACCGGGTCGTATCACGATAAATTAATAAAGTTATAATAGTTATACCTTTATATCACCCGACGTTTCGACCCAGTTGCATAGGCCGTGGTCGTGTAAACTGCAGACACTGCTTTTCAACTATACGGATGGCGTACTAAATCGATACGCCGCAAATTCACTTCGCCGCTAAGAGATTGCCTACCGGGGACGCAGACTAAATTAGAAAGTATATGTGGTTATAAGCAGACATCAGTGTAGCTTATATTAATCAATATTATTTTACTATCCACTTACATACCTCTCATTCACATTAACCATATCATTCATAAAGAAGCATGAAAGTAGAATTAATGCCGTTGAAATGCGGTCACTGAGAAGCATCTTAGGAGTGACATTGAATGATATAATTAAAAATAGTGTGATAAGGGAAGGTTGCAATTTGAAAGAAGATGTAGTGACTAAGATTGAAAAGAGCATGCTTCGATGGTTTGGACATGTTATGCGGATGAATGATAGCAGATTGACAAAAGGACTATATATGAGTGAAGTGGAAAGGCGGTTACGCAGGGGCCGGCCTAATAAAACATATAACAGTCAGATAGACGCTATATTGAAAAAAGGTGACGTTAGGTGTACCTATAACCGCCGAGAGTGTATGAGAAGATGTATGAATGTCAATGAAGCGAAAGTGGTCTGTCAGGATCGGGAAAAATGGGGATCCGTGATCTCTGGGAATCAGGCGTGATGTGTATATATGTATTAATTCGCCCTTCCAGAGTACATGACAGGCTTCCCGGTGCACCAAGACGGTTCCTGCAACGGGCTGCAGCACTACGCGGCACTGGGCGGGGACGCGGGAGGGGCGAGGGCGGTGAATCTGGCGCCGGAACCACGCCCCCATGATGTGTACAGCACTATAGCTGCTAGGGTAAGATATTTGTTTATGTTATAACTATATAAATCGATGTAGCTCGGTTTTTTGGGGCTTGTCTCTGTATCAGTGGGTTCAAATCCCGCTTGAGCTTGTACCGATAGAAATGAAGTTTAATGAATTTCTATGTACATTCTTGTAATTAAAATACATTTAAGAAATGCGTCGAATACTGCGGTGAGGGAAAACATCGTGGGCAAACCTACTTGTTCCCCTAATAGGTAATAGTTAGTGCTTGTAAATGGCGATATGGCTTCCCACTTGTCACATTGAGTACTGACTATCGGGTCAATATGTGGGTTCTAGGTAGCTATAGAATTACTCGATTCCGCTGATGGACACCTGGACCTCTGTATGTAGCTGTATAATATTTCTCTATGACAATCTTTTCTGTGTAAATTTTCGATAGCTTATACCGAAACACATCACTTCTATGAACAGTCAAAAAAAAATTATTATCTACCTAATTCTCTTAATATGTAGGATTACTACATGTGCATGATTACATGTACGCATTATTTTAGACTGACGGATAAAAAAATAACATCGATACTATTACTTCAATACAATTTATTTTACCTTTCATATTGGGTCGTAAATAAGTAAATATTTGTATATTTATTCAGGTGGAAGAGATGCGAGCGGCGGACGCAGAGAAGGGCGTGACGGCGGCCGTAGTATTGGACGGTTTCGTGCGCCGCAAGGTGATCAAGCAGACGGTCATGACCACTGTCTACGGGGTCACCAGGTTCGGTGCTCGCCTGCAGATAGCCAAGCAACTAAAAGGTAATGCTATAAATTCGGTGATGGTATAAACAAGTGATATTCGGGCATACATACACTACATAGTATAAAACAAAGTCACTTTCTTTGTCCCTATGTCCCTTTGTATGCTTAAATCTTTGAAACTACGCCACGGATTTTGATGCGGTTTTTTTTAATAGATAGAGTGATTCAAGAGGAAGGTTTATATGTATAATAACATCCATTAAAGTGGAAGTAAAGTGGAGTAGGCTATAAATTTTATACCCGTGTGAAGCCGGAGTGGGTCACTAGTACATATGTATTCACGTCCTTCAATCTCTTTTGGGGTGAACCTCGGAGATTTATTATCTTCTAACTCACTCTTTAGCATAAATATTGGGGTTGCGTTGTCAGATGGAACATTGGGGACAGGTTTCTAGCCTATCTCCAAATTGATTCAATATACCTCTAGTCCCTTAGTCGCCTCCTACGATATGCCAGGAAGAACGGCAGCTAGTGAGCATTCTTTATATGTCCCAGAGTAGCTCGCGACATATTCGTACATTTATTTACATTGATAATCTATAGTTACGAAGGACCAATGAGATACAATATAAGAATTGGTTAGAGTACTAAAACTGTTGAGTGAATTTACTGAGAGTATGTATACGGCCACTGACAGGGAGAAGTGGGGTCATTTGGGGGAGGCCTATGTCCAACAGTGGATTCAGACAGGCTGATGATTGATGTATACTGAAATGTAGGTTGATGATAACAGCTTTGTAATTATAGAAATAATTGTTGCTATGGTCTCATAACTAAATGTAAATATGAATTAGTGGAAATATGAATGTTTATTTGCAGACATTGAAGATTTCCCAAAAGAGCACGTGTGGTCTTGTTCGCTGTACTTAACGGGAAGGACGTTCGACAGTCTCGGCGAGATGTTCACTTCCACCAAACTCATTCAAGACTGGTTCACGGACTGCGCCAAGTAAGTCTTATTTAGTTTAACTTAATGTCCCGTACTAACCTGATAAAAATTTAATGTAAACAAGATTTTTTTATTTTAAGTACTAAATATTAAATAACAAAATCAAGATGTAAATATTTGTGCCACGTCTTAAAACTGTAATGAAGATGAAGACAAAACTCCAATAAAGATGACCAAAAATATATATATATATATATATATATATACACTGTCAAAAATTGTGAGCAGTGGTTGTGACTAGCAGTAGTAGTGGTTTATTATCTACAAAGGTGATACATACTGCTTTGTATACTTTTATTCATTTTATTTATTATTATTTTTATGTTTTTCATTTACGTACATAATTTACAGTCGCTAACGGTGAGGGAAAACATCGTGAGGAAACCTGCCTATCCCTCAGGATAGGTAATAGTCAGTGCCTAGTATGTGTGTAGTGTAGTGTAGTAGGAGTGTGTATACACAAGTCGAGAAGCGTATGTATGTATGTGTGTAATTTATTTTATTTTATATTTAATTTCCTTACAGGGTGATATCAGGGGTATGCGGTGAGAGCGTGGAATGGGTGACTCCCCTTGGCCTGCCCATCGTACAGCCCTACTACCGGAAAGCGGCCACCTCCAATGCACAGTACAAGGCGCCTGTTGACCATCAACAGTGAGTATCCTAGTAGAACGCATGGTATGATGAATGTGTCTTGTTTAAAAAATACTAATGGTTTGCTTTCAATCCGACAATATACTTCATTATACATAGTTTTTAAAGAATTGAGTTTATTGAGCGTGTCTGTTCAAGACACCAGCTAAAACTTTATCTTTACTATATCGGCTGTTCGATACAGTTGTTTAAGTAACAACTAAGTATTGGATGATGGGCTAGCCACCTGTCATCAATGTCCCATTATAACATCGCAACCCCAATATTCATTCGATAAGTGGGTTTCGAGTGACCAAAATCAAAACAATACTCAGTTGTTGATCATTTTTATCACGCAAAATGGTCCCAGTGGGGACTAACTGCGGAAACCACGGAGCCCAATAAACTAAACTCAGTCGTTGATCACACTGAACCTTCGATTGCCCTGAAGGGTTTATCATTATTTATTTATCTTTCTAGGCGTCCCTGCACAATGAAGCAACGGAACGCGTTTCCGCCCAACTTCATCCATTCGCTGGACTCGTCGCACATGATGCTGACGTCGCTCGCGTGCCAGGCGCACGGGCTCACCTTCGTCTCGGTGCACGACTGCTTCTGGACGCATCCCGACACTGTCGATGTTATGAATAAGGTGGGTGGAACGTGGTATAAAGCTGTAACTAGAGAATGGGTACCTATAAGGGTATGGTAAAAACCTTTTAATAGGTATGAATTAAAAGAATATGTGTGTTGCATTCGAAGGTATTGGTCGAGTTAATACGATTAGATTTCGACGTAAACGGTAGTAATAAATACATAATAATTAGTTGACTGGGCCTATAGTTATGCTATAAAGGATTTAAGTATATGTATCAATGGTACTACCGAAAACTTCGTAGAAGTTCGATTAAAGATATATGACTTCTATTTGTGATGAGGCCCATGGTTTGTGTTTAAAATATATATATATATATATACATTTACATACATATATATACATACATACTTTGGACACTCTGGCTCCATCCCATCTCGCTGGGTCGACTAACGAGGCTAGCACTGCGGCCACTCTGGCCGAGTCTCAGAAATCGAGAAAGTACTCAGCACTTACGGACGAGTATTGTTTTGTCCCGTTTGCTGTTGAGACTTAAGGTCCTTGGGGTCCTGGGGCTCATCAATTAGTAAATGAACTATCGTCCCGTTTAGTTGAAAAGTTTGGGGATCCCAGGGCCGGAGCATTTTTCTCTCAGAGAATTAGCATAGCTATTCAGAGGGGGAATGCTATCAGTGTCTTGGGAACCCTACCCTACCCTCTGACAGCGATGATTATAAAGATATTTTCTATGTAATTTAATTTTTATTTCTACTTTAGGTTTATAGTTTTAATTCCTTGTTGTATTGTATATAATAAATAAATATGAACGGTATATATACATACATATATGATTGCTAATTACAAATAACAAGGCCATGTTTTAATTTTATGCAATTTCTTTGCAGATCTGCCGAGAAGAGTTCGTGGCGCTACACTCGCAGCCGATCCTAGAAGACCTCTCCGACTTCATGATCAAGAAATATAGTTATCCCGAAGAGTGAGTATTGCAACTTAAAACCTACGTTACTACGTCTCTTTCAATTCAATCGCAAAGAATAGTATCTATGAGACACAATATTTACTCAGTCACTTTGAGGTTGAGCTACTATTGATAGTTAATATTAGTGTCAGTTTTTTTTATCGCCTCGTACGACATGCCGCGCGGTAAATTGCAGCTTGTAAGCTTTTAATTTGCGTCCCAACTAGCACAAACGAATACTAGTTTTAATTCTTAATGTTTACTAGTTTACTTATAAATGTGATGCAAATTAGTGCTATAATTAAATAGGGCGACGTTAGAAGTACCTATAACCGCCGAGTGTGTATGAGAAGATGTATTAGACAAAGGGGTTTCGTAATCTCTGCCTACGCCTCTACAGGGAATCAGGCGTGATGTGTATGTATGTATGCAAGTTAGTCTATCTAATGTTTTATTTGTGTTGCAGTGAAATCAACGATGAATTCGCCTCGGGTGCCGTGAATAAAGCCAGAGTGAACAAGTTACTGCGGCAGGTGCCCAGCAAAGGAGACTTCGAGCTAAGGAATGTATTGAAATCTGTCTACTTTTTCAGTTAGGAACAACTATAAGAAAATATGCTTACAGCTGTTATGTATTGAAGATTGAGGTGCAATAAATATTACGCAGAGCTTAATATATAAACAATTACCAAACATACCAAAATAGAGTAGTCTGTGAAGTAATTTCAATTCATAATAATATATGTGGATTCTTTGTGTATAAAACCAGTGTTTAGTTGTATTAAACATTTAATTTCTTAGCTTCATTCCTATTACGATTTTTTCAATATTCTGTTGCAATATTATTGTACAAATGCCTCTTAGTAACTTCTATTAGGTTAACCACACAGTCAGTTTATAATCCTTACTCCATAATATTTTATATGGGTTCTGTGTCATAAGTCAGACAGACATAAGACAGTTTTTGCTGTAATTCATATTTAGTATTATCCATGGCTGTCTTTATAGAGAATGGTATCAGGTTGTTATTTGTATAAATATGTTGTTTTATAGTCTTTAATATGAATTTATAGTTTTATATGAAGTCTCCAAATGTGTGTTTTGAAAATGACTGATATGTATCGTAAATTTTAAGAACTTTTTGCAAAGTCAGTGTCATAAATGTAGAAGCGAGAATCTGTGATTTGTTAGTTATCAAAATAAAATGTTGTTACAAATTATGCATGTTGTTTTTCATCACCTTATTTTCCTTTACACATTTCACATAAGTATTACAAACGTAATCTTTTTCAGTGTATTAATGAGTAATTAAGTGAGTTCTATTTACTATAGGTTACAAATAAAACAAAAAAAGTGTTGTAAAAATCCGTTCACCATTTACAAAATTTTAATTTTATTTCTACATTCTGAATGACTAGAAACATTTACATTTTAGAACATTTTTAATATCACACACACTAAGTCTTATAGCTGTTCAATGGGCTAAAACTGTGTTATGCAGACTGAATAGCATACTAAAAATTCACTGTAAAAACATCTATAAGTTTTATTCATTTTATGAAATTATATGACAAACACACAATGACATGTTTTTCGTCGCTAATACAGTTTTGGCCCTGAAAAATCGAATAAGTATTGAACATAGTACGTAACAAACTAGTGCTCATGTAACATGAGAAAACATTTATAGACGTGCTCTCTAACATTTCTTATAATTTTTATACAGTTATTAATTAGTCTGGGATTTAATTTAGTTGAGTAAAATGTAAACCAGCTGTGTTTTAGTATCATCATTATACAAAGGGATTTGGGTAGTACAGAGAATTTTGCATTTTGAAGTTATGCAAAATTCAGGTTAGAATAATAAACCTCTAATTATTTTTAACTTATACCGAAGCAGTCATAAGAGCTTACATTGTTTTATATTTGGACAATTTCACATAAGTAACATTAGTAATAATTTTTTTACATGACAATTTCAATTATTATTTTTACACATTGAAAATTACGAAATACTTTACCATTATTTACCAAAACGATGATCTTTCATCATAAATTCAAAATCAAGAGAAAATCAAAGTTTTTGAAAATTCACATTAAAAGTCATCCACATTATAGCTAGAATTCTTGTGATGTACACTGGTGAAGGGCCTCGCATTTTGGTCCGCGATTTCTTTGTGCGACCCGCCCATCGTGGCTCGTTGGCTCAATTCAGTTTGGCTGAAGAATAAAAAGCATGTCAGATGACCTAAAATATTACTAGAGAATATTTCAAGGTATCTGAAGAGTAAACAGTTACTATTAGCCATCCGGCTCACTATTCAAAAGAACCAGCTATAAAAAAAAATAGCAGTTTGCTAGAGACAGTGAAATATACATATTTTGGGGAATTCACTTTCACGTTGTTATCAAGATAGGTATTTACGTCTTGACTTAGCATTTGTTACTTATACTTTATTGCTATAAATCTATAAACCAGATTTTATGCCTCAGAATACCTACCTTATAATGAGATCGGCGTTGTTGTCTTCGAGGCAGACCCACTGCGCTTTGAGTGGCTCGTCCGCTTTGGCACATTCCAGGGTCCCGTTGCACACCAACAAGTCGTCCATTAGTATCTGTACAATTTTTTTTATGTATTTTGTGAAATGCCGACTATTGATTAGTTAGCATTAATAAACGTACATCAGTAACCCATCTGCGGCCTTGAAAAACATCACAATCGTCACCACTTCAGTTTACATTCTTACATACAAATAAAAACGTGTTCACGACAATTAACCCTTGCCGGGTAGTCAGAGGTTCTGGTGTTCATCTTCGGAATTGCGAAGGTAGTAATTCTATAGCCACCTCGAACCCACGTGTTGACCAGATAGTCAGTACTCAATGTGACAGATGGTAAGCCATGTCGCCATTTACAAGTACTAACTATTACCTGTACAGAACAGGCTATTACTGAACAGGTAGGTTTTCTCACGATGTTTTCCCTCACCGTAGTATTCTTACATACTTGGTTTATAAGTACTGCACCTTAACCTCCAATTTAATAACAACGCTTATTCGTTTCACTCATACTAAAAATTACTTTAAGAATGTTGAGGTGGTCATGCAAAACTAAACTCACCGCGTAATCCTTTACTCCACGAGTGGGCGTCTTGCCATAGTTCCAAATCTTCAAGCCCAGCACAGTGATGGGAAAGTCGAACACCAAAAACACTCTGTTGGCATAAAATAATAACGTGAATACCTATCGCAAATCTGAATAACTGCGATAATACAACATTCCCGGAAACCTCGATCAATGTCTGGGCATACACAGGACATTAAACTATATACATACATACCATTTAAAATTTCCTTTCAATCACTTAAGACCGTAAGAACGCTAGCTATTTTAACAAAAATGACAAGTCTTAACTTACCTATTCAAAGTATCAGGTAGGACGGGAGCAAGCCACGAATGTTCTCCAGCTAGCGACAGTTCATTGACACCATCCACCAGCTTATCCGGCGTACGCACGTCGCGGAACGATCTGCAGAGCACGTTCACTGACGACGGATACGCACACACGTCTGTAAAATAATGGGGTAGTTTGAAAAACTAATATAACGTTTGCTTGTGAACAATCAATTTTAATAAATTACGTGTTTACACCCAGACCAACATATAAATTCTGGAAGTACTTGAATAGAAAGTTAGCTAGCATGTCGTAAGAGACGAGTAAGTATCTAAGGATTTTCTAAGGAATTACAAGCGATAAATAGGTGATTTTTCCAACATCATTGTCCTCAACAAAAAAAATAAATTTTGAGTATGAAGTATTCCTGCGTAGTATTTATCTACATAGTCTTTACTATATAATCTCAACTATATAAACGTATTTATCTATATAATCTTAACTCTGTAACTCACTAGACTCAGTCAACATAATAGCCTCTCCATCCGCCCCGTACATCTCAACGCCAGTGAGGCCCACGTAATAGGGGTCGCCCCAGGTAGAGAATATGGTCAGCTGTAGCACAAAGCCCGTGACTCCGCGCACCGGGTACGGACACGAGGGACCAAACATTAATGGTTGGTACTCTTCGGATCTGAGAAAACAATAAAAGATGTGGATGGTGATTATTACTAGCTCAGGTATGTTTAAAGTTTAGGAAATAAAACATTGTTTAAAATAAGAAAAACCATTTACTTATGACAGTAAAACCATCTTATGCATATAATATGATGATACAATAGTTTCTAGGAAATCAGCCGCTTATACTGCTGATTTTTCTGTAAAAAAATGGTCGCAAACCTCGTTCTCCGCAGTTTCTGATATTGAAACGCAAATCATTTTCTACTGTTATAATCAATAAGAGTATGATAATGTAATGTTACCTTTCATCAACCAAAGACAGCTCGATGTTCTGTACGTAGTCGTAGCACGTAGTCCCAGGGGCCCGCCTGGTCAAAACGCCATTGGAGGTCAGAGTGCGTTCATTGAGCGAGATGATCATCAGCCTCACGCCGCCATAGGACGCGTCGAGGCCTGCGTTGTAGTTCCATAAGCGTAGACCTGTCATAAAGTGATATTGAATTTGAATCTGCAGGCACTCTGATAACAAACGGCTAATTCATTACATAAAAAAGACAAAGAGAAACGCGTTCCTGACCATTAAGCCTTGTGGTCGGAAGTTCGGGTATCCATTTCCGCAATTGCGAAGGTAGTCTTTCTATGGCCAACTCCAATCTATGTGTTGACCAGATAGTCAGTACTCAATGTGTCAGATTGTAAGCCATGACGCCATTTACAAGTGCAAACTATTATCTGTTCGGGGAAGAGGTAGGTTTCCTCACGATGTTTTCCCTCACTGTAGTATTCAATACATTTCGAGTATTTTTATTGCGAAAATTTGCATAGAACATCTGATTTCTCCATATCTACTGGCACAGAGGCAAGCTTCGAAGCAACTAAGTAGTCTTATATACTCACTACTGACTTCGACGAAACCGTCAAACTCCATGACGATATTCCACAAGGCGTGTCGTGGTTCAAACTCGACACACCACATGTCCTGAGGGTCAGTCGTGATGTTCATGCCGTTGAAAAGGACGCTGCAGTCAGCCACATCTTCATTAGTAGGTATTTCTTCTAGAGAACTTGTTTTGTATGCGTACGCTCTATCTACTGACACTTTCTCGTTTTGCTGATACAAGTCGATTCCTAGGATACAACAAATGAGGTAAAGTATACTTGTGTGTGAAAGTAGCTAGCTGAATGTAGAATATTAAGAGGTAACCAGCAGTTACTGTTAATCTTTTGACCCAATAATAATGATTATGGTTTGTTCATAGCTGTTGACCAAGTAAATGTATGAATGCAGATTTAGCTCTTCAGTATCAGTTAATTGGTTAGAAAATAGAAATTCTTCAAAACTACTTGCCATGATATAAAATATAAATACAAAAACAGTAACAGTCAAGTTATCAATACGTATTGGTGCTGACAATAAAAAAAAATCTGTGTTAATTTTATCAAATGCGCTGGACAGATCAAGGATTAGTTACAAACCTGTCAAACCAATAAATCCCTTGTCACCCCAATTAGATGTGAGAGTGAGCTTGATACTCTGCACTACATATCTCGTGTCCTGTCCTGTGTTCTGAACCACATCAATGAGGTCTTCTTTGGTCCCCATTTCATTGGAATGCGCGGTAGACGGCCTGTCTTCAGTTTTGATGGAATTCATGGCATCGATCTCAGAAATCTTGAGCAGATCTTGGAAATTGTAATCGTTAGCCATCACTGCATCCAAAATGTTAGTGTCTTTGGTAAACAGTATAGTCTGAAAGGAAAAATAAATTTCTATCGAATCGCTGAAAATCTGTTGATAAATAAACAAAAGATCTGAGTTCCTACTTTCGGTAACTATTCTAAAGATACCTACTGCAATCAGAGCACGCATTCTATATATATTTGTTAGACTTACATCACCGAAGCTATCCAGTGTCCCGTACAGTTCTCCACTGGACCGTGCCACTTCCCCGTGGAATATCACTCGGTCATCCAGTCTTACTTGAACTATACGAACTCCACGTGAAGAGTAGATGCGCGATTTGTTATAATTCTGTAAAGACAGACCATTATTTATTAATATGTTATAAAAAACTCGTTCTCTTACCAAATAACAAGTGGTAATCCAGATATGTAACTGAAGTTACAGTTTGGTTCCTTCCAACATAGGTGCGAGTAATTGAAACCCATTTTTGTTTCGTCTATCTATACTGTCGCAAAAATCGTTAGCTAGGTTTAGGCAGAATCACATCAGTACACATGTGTACATCACCCACACTGCTGACCCTGACTAAATGTCAAAGATTACCAAATGGTCTTAAATGCCTATGTTATTAATATAAAATTTTAAATTATTTATAGTGATCCAAAACTCCATACCCATATCCTCAACAAAGCCAGCGTTCGTTTCTTGTCCAGCAGCACACTTATAGCAATAGGCACCCCTCTCGGAACGGGCGCCGTCCACGCATGGCTATCGTCACTGGTCCGCACCACGCCATCCGCTAACTTACGCACGTTGTCGGCTGCATTCTGGTCGTTGGTCTCCGTGTCTGTCCAAATCTGAGCATAATATAGCATGTAGTACTAAGGATTATGGCGAAGGAAAATTATGGGCAGGATTTTATAAGTGGAGCTTATGTATGTATGTAAAAGGTAGTATCTTAAAGACTATTGATAGTAAATATGTCAGTTTTGTTATTATAGACAAAGAAAGAGAAGATTTACACTGACTGAAAATTTGCGCTATTGTTCACGATTGCTTTAAAACTCAGTAATCTATTATTTTACGACATGCCGGAAAGATGGCGACTGTTAACAAACGGTGGTAAAGAATACTTTTAAAAAGAATTTTTGAGACTTAAAACACAACATCTTCTCCGTGAATTTACTATAAGTCACCACATACACTTACCTTATCAACACCAACAATCTCTCCAGTGGAATCAAACATTTCTATCCCGTTCAACCCCACCAAATACTTGTCACCCCAATTGGAATAAATCTTAATTTCCAGCAACCGCCCCGTCGGCAACTCCGGTATGATGAACTCGCTTTTGACGATGCCACTGCGTTGACCTTCCCCATGATTGGTAGTTTTATAGTTGCTATTGGTGGTCGAAACTGGTAGCGTGGTCTGGGTTTGAAATCCTGGTAACATAACATTGAAAACGATGTCAGTATTTATCGTTACTTACTACATGTTATTTGAGACAATTAAGGAACTAGGGGACGACAAAAATTCAAATGCGCAATAGACTAGGAATGTGTTACAATAACTGAATATTATACAGTCAAAACTGCTATTGCTTTGCTGTATTAGCAACAATAAGCAAGTAAACGAAACAAGTAGATTCATACGTATGCGTCGCGACCATTTTGTTACATAAATAAGTTAGAAAATTTTCGTCAAATATGAATATTACTAGTATACTAATATGCTATTCAATATACTTACGTGTTCCAACCAATTCATCACGGAAATCGTTATCAAGGAGATTGCTGACACAGTGTCGAGGTGTCACGTAATGCGGCAGGAGATCGGCCAAGAAATCGTTGGTGCTATGCGTCGACATCTCATCCCAGTTGTACTGGGCTCTGTTTGTAGCATTCTTTCTTCTGTGATGATTTTGTGGGTAAGCTGTAACGAGAACATAACATGTCCTTCACCATAATAATCAGTTTTATTCAGATAACTTTCTGAGTGATTAATGAACACATCGAATCTACTTTTCACCAATCAGCATTCAATGAGACAGGTTCCATTATGCAGCGTCCAACCTAAAGATTAAAAAGTCTCAGTTTTAAGTTACGTATTGTAAAGTTAGTTTATTAGCAATTAAATAACGAATAATGTTACAATATCAACGTTTAGTAAGTATCATACATCATCATAACGGTAAGCTCAAAATGGCTAAATCATTGCAGGTTTCTTTTTCCGTCTTTACATATTTACAGGCCCAAGTTTACATTGGAATGGCGAAATTTGCCACTTTTGCGCCCCACTAACAACTTCAAACCATTACTGAAATGCGATTGAACTACGATTTTGCAAATAGCATTAGCAGACTAATGCCCTAGGTAACATTCATCGTTATTGCGAGGATCTTTGTCCTCTCAAGCTAACTTACCTTTGCTATTAGTGCGTAATGTGCCTGCAGAGTGTCTCGTGGAAGATTCAGGGTTCCTTTGCACGTGAGACATCGATAAATCCAACGACGTCCTTCGCGGGTACCTTGAGAAAAATACGACAATATGACCATACAAGATTTGTTATATTTCTATTTGACTGATTTAACTCACTAAAACTTCCCCATGGTAAAAGTTAAATCTCCCGAACATAGATATCGAAATATTTTCGCAGTTGTGCCTGAATCTGGCAGTAGCCTTTTGTTCCGGATTTACATCCGTGGTTTGAGCACTGTCCGGGATTCTCTACAACTATCTAGTTACCTTCGTCCTGACTTGTCTTAGGAGGCAACTGCGAAGCTACAGATAGGCAAGCCTCTATCATAATTTATTACGATAAATTAAATTTATTTCTTTTCGGCAGCATGATTTCAGAATATTTTTCATATATTTTGTTCGTAACAGCGTGAAACGGTCGTCCGCATGATTTAAAATAAAAGTTACACCATTGCGTGACTACGACGTAACTACTTCTACTACGATTTCATAAGTTATCTTTATTAATTAAAGTTTTCTCACATCATTTGATATTCCATCATGGTCTCAGAGAATTGGGCATCTTCGGCGTATGGAGTTGGTTCTAAGCTTACATTGTTGATTTTTGATGTTTTCAATTGCCTGTAAAAATTAAATAACATGACATAGGCTACGAGATCTTTAACCTTTTAGGCCCGTTTTCAAATTTGGTCTTCTTTGCAATTGCAGAGTTTTGGAGATTTTTGGACTTATCTTAGCCAGCAATCATCAAAGTCTAAGAGTGTCTAACGGTAAGAAAAGTCCTACAGATTGTAGTGTTTTATTTACCCTTTTGGAAATAAATAACGAGAGTGCGTGTGTTTTAATACAAGGACAGTGATGAAAAGGGCGTAAGTTAACCTTGACTAAAAACTAAGGTCATATTGTCAGCGGAAGGCTATTGTATTACAAAATAGAAGTTATTGATCATGTTCTGCCAAGTACATATACGCATTATGATAAAAAAAACATCCCTTGGTGATACGCAAATATTCGTGTGACCATCTTTATACTTTGTGTTGTATGACATACATACGTTCTTGAGCTATCTACGTTTTCGTTCAATAAAGTGAAAGATCGGTTACATAGTGCAAAATTTTTAGAAAAAATTACATCTTCGAGTATAGTTATATCTATATAGATGTAGAGTTCTGCAAAATTATTATTTTGTAACGGAAGACTGTTTATAGTCTTAGAAGTCTCGTCTTCAACGGGATAAGCAGAGACCAATTGCCACCTGGAACGATCTTGACAAATCACTCTTGCTTCACTCACACCAATTAATTCATACATACATGTTCTTCAGTTATTCATGCTACGTACACCAGCTTTCAGAAGACTGTCTCCAATTTGATCCGTATAAGTTCTATGCAATTCTACCTACCACTTTACTTTTACAACAACAAAATATGCATATATACAAAACAGACATTATTAATAAACATTATATGGGCGTTCTAAAATTTGCGGCGTAAGTTGTTATAAAGTAATTGTTTAACTAAATAGATTAACTTACTGTGTTAAATCATCCAACCAAAAAGGTACTTCATCATCTGGTTCCGCTGATGTAAACACACGATTACTTTGGGCCATTATCAATCCATTGGCAAACAAAACAGAACATTAGAAAAGCCCGAATATTCAAAATACATACTAAACAGTTGCGAAAACCGCACTAATTACAAAAAAAAACAGCTAAATAAGAAGAAACCAACTTTCTTGGTAAATAATTCAAATCATTTTCTTTACAAATATTTTAGACGTAAAACAAGCTTTATTTACAACTTAATCAGTTGAATAAATTTTTTGTTAATATTTATAGATGTTTGGTGATGGTAGTCATGGTAACGAAAATGTTAATTTTTAATATGTGTGTGTGCAGTGTGCCCTAATTCTATATAAAGTACTGAAATTAGAGCACATTTAACTATAAACTTTTCGTTCCATAACATGATATTTATTTAATTGGATAAATTTATTGTTTAATCATTTAGTCCAACATTCTTTTAGTTAAATTAAGAATAGAATAGTATTCTGGCAACACAACTGACGCAAGTGACATTAAATGTCACTGACAGATAGATGTGTTGGTTTCGAAACGCGATGTCTTAAAACTAACCTAAAAGCAATACAATTACATTACCATTTTCTGTTTTTGTTGCTTATAATATAACTTATTTGTAAATTTATTATTTATTAGTGAAGTCTAACCAATAATATAGTAACAAAAATGAGTGATCCTGAGTACAGGAATTTAGAAGTTCGAACTGCTAACGCCGAAAAGGAGGCAAAGAAGATTGAAAATGAGTTGGAAAAGCTGAGTAAAGGCGACTTATCTTTTGTTGAGGATCCTCAACTAGAAAAACTTTTATCTGAAAACGAGAAACTTAAGCATCGGTATGCAATATTACAGAATGCAATTGCCGCGGAATCTTCTACCTCTGTTCGAAAGCAGCCACGAAAAAGGCCCGCACTGATTACTGATCTTAGCTCAGTCGAAAGCAATGTTAGCGTTATGGGAGAGTTAATAAACGTCTTTGAAGTAGCCATTCTGTCTGCTTACCCAGACCTAGATGATCCTCCTATCGTTTTATCAGTAAACAGTAATCCCAAATTTGGAGACTACCAGTGTAACTCTGCCATGGCACTCTCCCAGATTCTCAAAGCACGGAATGTGAAGACCAACCCACGGGAAGTAGCCAACAATATATTGAACAAAGCCCCTACATCACCTCTAATAGAGCGCTTAGAAGTAGCCGGTGCCGGTTTCATAAATATTTATTTGAATAAAAAGTTTGTAGAACATGTTTTGAAAAGCATTTTATGTGATGGCATTAAGCCTCCAGCGGTGAAGCAACAAAAGATTGTTGTAGATTTTTCATCTCCAAACATAGCCAAAGAAATGCATGTTGGTCACTTGCGATCAACTGTAATTGGTGACAGTATATGCCGGCTGTTTGAATTCCTCAACCATAATGTGCTCCGCATCAATCATTTGGGTGACTGGGGAACTCAATTTGGTATGTTAATCGCTCATTTACAAGATACTTTTCCAGATTACAAGATTAAATCTCCACCAATATCTGATTTACAAGCTTTCTACAAGGAGTCTAAAAAAAGATTTGACGAAGATGAAGAGTTTAAGAAAAGAGCTTACTCCTGTGTTGTGAAGCTACAGTCTGGACATCCGGAATACAGGGATGCTTGGCTCAAAATTTGTGAGATATCCAGGCAGGAGTTCCAGAAAATATATGACAGACTTGATATTAAAATTGTTGATAGGGGAGAATCTTTCTATCAGAGCCGAATGGATGCCATTGTTAAGGACTTCAAAGAAAAAGGTCTTTTAGAAGAAGATGAAGGAAGGTTCATTATGTGGGCTGACCCTGAAACCAAGACTGGGATTCCTTTGACAGTTGTAAAGTCTGATGGTGGTTATACTTATGACACTTCAGATTTAGCCACTGCCAAAAATAGAGCAATAGAAGAGAAGGGAGATCGATTGATTTATGTAGTAGATTCAGGTCAACAAAACCACTTTGTGCTCATTGATGCAGTGGCAAGACGAACTGGTCTTATTCCGCCACATATTAAACTTGAGGTTGTTGGTTTTGGGGTAGTTCTCGGAGAAGACAAGAAGAAATTCAAAACTAGATCTGGAGATACAGTTAAACTAATGGATTTACTAAACGAAGGCTTGAAACGGGCTTTGGATAAACTCATTGACAAAGGTAGGGATAAAGTACTTAGCCCAGAAGAATTAAAAAAGGCTCAAGAAGCCATTGCTTATGGATGTATCAAGTATGCAGATTTATGCCATAACAGAATCAATGATTACATATTCTCCTTTGATAAAATGTTGGACGACAAAGGCAATACAGCTGTCTACCTGCTCTATGCTCTTACTAGGATTAGATCTATTGCTAGAACAGCGCAAGTGTCTCTAGAGACCTTGGTGGCAAAAGCAAAGGAATCTGGTTTCACTCTAACCCATGAATCTGAGTGGAAGCTGGGCAAAGTCCTGCTGAGATTTCCAGAAATCATCCTTAAAGTCAGCAATGACCTGTACATGCATACCCTCTGTGAATACTTGTACGAAATCTCAACTTGTTACACCGAGTTCTATGATAAGTGTTACTGCGTGGAAAAAGACAAGGACGGGAACATCACAAAGATCAACTATGAAAGGCTAATGTTGTGCGAAGTGACCGCTAGGGTCATGGAGAAATGCCTCGAAATATTGGGCATCAGAACTGTGTCCAAAATGTAGGTGCTCTGATCTTGAACTAAGTAGTGAACTATGTAAACTTGTGTGAAAATAAACCGTTTATACCTTATTAAATAAAAATAATATACTAATTATATTTTCCATTTCTTTATTTATCCCATAAACATCTACAAAATTATACATATATGGTAACTAGTATAGGTTCATGCATACAAAACAAATGCTACTGCCTAATTACAGTTAATCTTAAAAACATCACCCAAAATTCATCACTACGTCAACTTTGTTCACAAACAAAGACAGTTAAATACTAGATTACATTGAACAGCCATCTACCAACAAATATTCATAGATAATAATATTCTGCACCTGTAAAATATGAACTTTGAAAATTTACAAAAACAAAGCATAAAAGATTCTGTTATTATTTTTCTGTTACATTTTCAAAGTGATAAAATTTTAAGTAGTATTTTACTATCTGTAATTTTACTGTCAAAACATCACGATTACATTTTTTACAACTATACTGAGATAACCACACTTTGTAGTGACTGGCAAATCACATAAAAAATTACAGTAAAAATTGTAAGAAGGGAAAATTTAAATTCATAGGTTCATCAGAAATAAATTAAGTAGGACTTTGAAAATAATAGGTTGGCTATTATTTAGTATATTCGATCTTGCCAAACATTGTGTGCTAAAATAATAATCCAAAAATAATTGTAGATAGGTAGTATTTAAACGAACATTAAATAATACGAAAATGCACACCAAAATAATACAGTCCCAAACGTTAACTTATATTTTTGATGTACATTTCAGCATTATTGATGTGCTTTCAATTATTTTTCATTATACATAGACGGGGATATTGCCATGGTGGTTAGACATAAATTTAAGTCTTTAGATGATAAACATAAACGAAGGTATTTGAAAGACAATAGATACGTTGGCACTTAATTAAACTACATGGCAGTTAGGAAATCACTTAAATTTATAGGATTCAAAGACAGGAAAGGTTTCTACATTGCTAATTGAGTATCTATTTATGTATCTATGGAACATTTAGTACGTACGATCTAATTGTGTATACAAGAAATATCGAAAAAAGAGATTACATATTGTTATATAAAATTTAGTTACACCTTTTGAAGTGTAGACAAAAATTGTAAAACTTTTTGAACTAATTAAAAAAGTTTTTCTAATTTACTACAAAGAAGAATTCACAGAGTTCAGATTCAAAAGTCAATATAAAAATTACCCTGTGTCAACCTTGATTGACCGGCGCAAATTTAGTATTAGCTACAAAACTATTGAATAATGTATGAGTGCGGATGAGACTTAGGCTATTCCCGAACGCGATTATATTTGATTTGTTTAAATAAATAATTATTATGAAAATAAACTTCACAGATTATTGCAGAGAGCATTTTTTTAATATTACTATAACTATTCTCATTCACGTTAAAATCAAATAGCTATAAGACTAGAACCTTACACGTAAAAAAAACTTATTAATTCAGTTGTTATCTTCAGAACAATATTGCAGATCACAGTAATTATTTTTACTCCTTTTGCACAATTAGGCAGGTCGAAAACTCATTAATAACTGCGTAATATTCGTAGTTATATGTAGTATAATGAACTTATATTCGTGTGTATTTTATTACAGGATGATTATGCTTTAATAATAGAGCTAAATATGGCAACCCTAATTTATAAATAATACAATTAATTGTACACTTTCGGTTTTATAGTGTTGAGAACTGTCTATGCAAATTCATGCATAGTAATATGAAATGCACGTAAAACACAAATTGTTATTAATGGAGAAATTATGCGATCTACTGAAATAATCATAAACCTCTAGTACTGTAGTACGATAGTCTATTATAACTTATATTTTAATGATTGCAGAAGAATATATAACGTATAAAGTAAAATATTTAATTAATTCGTTATTTGACCAACCATTAATAACTAAGACTAAAAACTTACCCTAATAAGATATAAATAACACAAATATAGGTAACTGATGTCTTAAACAAGATATACAAAAAATATTATAGATATATACGTTCTGTACCTATTTACATATATTATTAAATAAGGTAACACCATGAAAATTCGGTATGAAGACTTCATCTTTCGTACAGTGTAGATTCCATCAAAATATAATTAGATCGTATAAGAGATTTTTCAATGAACAAAATTACTTCAAGCCAAATCATCTTAACAACTAGCTACATATATATTTACATATAATACATATATATTCATTAAAAAAACTAAGAATCATAATATACCGAAGCATCAGCAAACACTAGGTAGTACCTAAAAAACCTAAATCCCTAAACCTACCAAATAGGTCATAAGTCACTGCGATATCTATTGTTGCTCCGTTCCAATTGCCTGAAAACCTATTGTTCTCTGAATATCCTGACATACTGAACTGTCCAATTAACAAAACCAAACCAAGTTGCTCGCATAATTAACAACATATTCGTCTTTTAAACTTGTTCAGTATAAATAAAGTTATAAAAGAGTTAACATAAAAATAGTCGAAAATAATATGTAAAATATTTTTATGTATGTAAGAATTTATGGTTCTTGATAACCAAAAGAACGTAACATGTAACGTACAAAGGTAACTGGTTAAAATTGATTTCGTATATAACTTTTTACATATACATCCTAAAGTTTAATACACCAATTATTTTCTTTCAATATTTCATAAGTACGATTAACAACCAATACATAATGTATTCTATCACTTTAAATATAGCCATGCATGTATACAACAAACTATAATATAAAATGTCTACAAAAAAGGGAAGAATATGCAAACGTCTTAATAATTTGACCTAACTTAACCTATAAATATTCTAATTAAATCTAACGATGGGAAAAAAGACTAATTCCGAATATAAAAGTTTTATCAGAAAAAAATCTAGTAAAATTCGTCTAAACACGTCTAAATTGAATACAGAAAATACAATGGATATCATAATTTGGTCATCATTACTCTACTATCAAAAATTACAACAATTGATTGCAACAAGGTCTTATTTTAACAACTATTATAGGTTATACCTAAATATACAAAAACATATAAGAAAAAAATAACGTATAACTCTATACCAAGACATATAATAAATAAACAACTATATCGGTATTTAATTAAACTGTAAAAAAATAACTTACGGAATGGTAACAAATGAATATTGGGCTCGATGTGCCAACCACAATTTCTTTATAGAGAGCTTCACAGTAAAAATTGAGATTCAATAGGAGAGGTCACTCAGCTAAACTGGTACCAATTATGTCACAATTGCACGTCATTCGAACCCCTGACGAGAAGATAACAACTTCCTTTGCATTCTATAAATATCGCCTATTACAGGCGGTCAGAGTATGATATTATCTACGACTGTACGTCCCACTACATCTTTAATTAGTACTGCATCTTAGTATTGCATCGAACTAGCTATATATGAAGTCTATTTTGAGATTGGTTTCAAGAAGAATTTATGTGCGTTAGTCCAGATATTATAATTTCAATAATGTATGTAATGCAACCCGATTGTCATTACGAAAGAGAGAAATTCGTCAAATACTTTAATATCTAGATAAGATAAATTCGTATTGCATCAGACACTGACACATGAGCAGATAAGATCTGTACTGCATTAATTTATTTGTTATCTAGATGCAGGATTAAAAAGGAAGTAGTCACAAAAATCCTACACGATAATCGGCCCCAGGATAAACAAAATTACGTGAATTATTCATGTAACTCTAGTATACTACCAATGAGCCGAAATTTCATACCAAAGAGTCCAAAACTTCAGCACTACACGTGTAATAAACATAAATAAATATCACCTGCATCATACGTTGAATTGGTACGAATTTCTCTGAACGCCTCCCTTAACAGTCTAGTGGGCAGTCTTATTTAGATTCTAACATAGGGAACAGGTGCCTAAGGATAGCCAGGTAGTGTACCGAGGCTGCTAAGGCTACGAAGACATGCCAGATGGCGTGGGCGAAGGGAATCCGGCCATCTGACTTGAAAAAGAACACGCCGATAAGGTACAGAAGACCTCCGAGCTTCAGATCTGTCATAGCCGGGAACTGGTGCTGGAAAAAGGGAGGGTTATCTGTTAATTACGATAGTCTTTCAATGAGACCTAATAATACAAAATTTATCAGTTTTACAAAGATTTAGTCTGCTTATTTTTCAGTAGCAACTTTATTATACGAACCTAATTATTCTATATTAATGCTATAGTGACCGAAGAGATGTTGTGTCATGTGGACACAATCCATGTTACAATATACGCCCGAGTGATTGTTCTTACCTTGTATCACACATGTCACATGCAGGCAGTCTGGTAAAATTAGTTTCGAGTAATCAAAGACAATTGCAGTGCTCAGTTTATACTTATTGCTGTACATTTCAATGCTTCCTTTAAGCTGATCGTTATATCTATGAGTAAATATAAATATCTAATAATAGCTGTTAACATATTTGAGTTTTGGATTCTTTTTCTTGATCGAGCTTACGTTTCAATGACCAAACCCAAAACAATCCAACTGTACATAAACATAACTCGACTATAACGAAAAGTTATTTAAACACTTTAGACCCTTTCAAGACTACGTAAAGAAACTATGTATCTTTGCTTTTTAGGACATCCACCGGACGAGTTGTCGAGGCCCATTCTAAACCACTCGGTCGATACAAGCTTTGCTACGACCCAGTTAACTTTAGACTTTTCTTACATTACGACTAGCTTGGCCGTTTAGAGGCAATATTTTATACTGACTTGAGTACATAAGTTTAGGTAAATTTTAAGCAGTTAAATAAGTTCTTAGGTCAACGGTTCAAGGTATTGTGGTATGTACAAGAATCTAGATAAGTAATAGTCAGTGATTAAGAATGAAATGATCATGTTAGGTAGGTCAAGTTAGATTAGATATCTGACGAAACATTTAAACCTCTAATGATTTACAATCGCATAGTTGAAGTTACGTAGAGAACTTCGAATTAGATAAGAAAATAGTTGGTCAATTGATCTATATGAACAGAGTCATAACTAAATGAACAGAAATTCTTTAAACAGATTCTAATAATATTATTTCTGATTTAACCCATTTTGTCTCACTGACATACATATTATATTTACACATTTACCTAACATTTAACTCAATAATATTCCACCTTAAACAAAAAAGGAACCATCTCACACTTCGTATGTGTTTATCTGCAACCACACTAGTAAATGCGGACACATTCGCATAAAGATATGTTGAGATTCTTACTACTGTAAGTCACGCATAGGGCGAAAACCATTTATAACAGCTATTAAGTCTGATTTATGGATTCAGAACAAACTGTCACCAATTTCCTACTCATTACAACTTATATACTATAACTAGGGTGTTTTAGAAATATTTTATTTCATTTAAAAACAGCACTGCACCTGATTCTACGAAATTCTTTTAACTAAGAAATAAAATAAGCAATAATTGTATGCGAAGTAACATAATAAGCAATAATTGTATGTCATCTTAGTATGCGTAGTGACATCTATACTAATACTATAAAGCTGATTTATAACTGTCTCTAAAGAATGTTATGTTCTGAGGTCTTAACAAACATTCTCTACTCCATATTGTATGTATTAAGTGTATAATGTGAATGTATGATGGTTTTGTTTAGTTTGCATAGGGTAAAGGGAAACATTCTAGACTGGCTACTTTATATAAGCGATATAGATAATTTGTTTAATGTTTTTTTGCAACCGATACGTTATTTGTATAGACGTATTGTATTATAACGCAACAAAGTAATATGCGATTAATACAAATATGAAAATTTCTTGGCAAAATATTCCCATTCTATTTTCGCAATAAAACACGTGACTCGGAATTCTATTCATCTCTTCTGCGATTACATACTTGATCATATGTACTTAAGTTCCCTACCTATTTAAGTTAAACTTCAATACTAACACAAAAATAGTACCGAAATCATTGTTCTCACTAAATTAGAATTTTAAATACTACATGTAATTAGTTGAATGAACGATTTGCTTACATTACGTAATGGAACCGGCAATCTTATTTAAATATAAAATGAATATTCATGATAAGGTGTTGATTACATGTTTAATTGTCACTTCCTTAATTGTTTAAGACAACGTTTTCTTTACACGAGTACAGAAACGCATGTGATTGATTAAACTAACATCAAAAGGCTTTTCAAACTGGAATCTGTAAAAAACAGATAGTGACACTGGGCTAACAAACCTGACGCTGGAAATACTTGTAGTTTCTTTTACAAGTTAGGGCTTCCTAACCAACGGTACAGTCATAGTTGTAAGACAACCAATGCCACACATAAATATATCTTGACTACAAAGAATGTACTATTCGGTACTACTACTCTTAAACATAATTATTCATTCCTTATCTTCCTTCACGGGACAGGCAGATAATGATCGCCATCTTGAACGATCCTGACAAATCTCTTGCTTCACTCTCACCATCTTCTCATACGTGCTCTTCTGTTCTTCACGCTACGTTTTCATTACGTAAAAAACTTTCAGACATAAGGATGTTCACACATCATACTACGAGTAGAACAATATACTAACATATATCTTCCTTCACTTTATTCATCTAGATTGCTTGTTAATTAATGTTGTCCTATCTAACATAACATGTCTGACATGATTCTTGATTGTACTCGTAGTATGACGGCCGGCCGTGTTGATACTTTTCCATGCATAGTAAACTTTTGAGCATTCACTTCACATAATATTTCTTTAACAATGGCCGTAGACGCGTTTATACACAAATTTTCGTTCGATTGCTGAAGTTAAGCAACGCGGGCGTGGGAAGTATCTGGATGGGCTAGATAGATTGTTCATGTGCTGTTTCGATGAGGGATAATATCGAGAGGAAATAGTTGACATTTGTATGATACTGGCATGGTTTACCACCTGTCACTTATAATTATTATCAGGATAAAAAGTGGGTATCGTGTGTCAAAAGGCCATCACAAAAATTATTTGTTGATGGTAGACACTACCCCGAAAGAATGAACAGTTCTGAATACATATGTCTTCATGGAAGAAACTGTGATAAATATAGAAACCTTTTAGTGAAATTTATATTCGCGTTATGTACCCAGTTTTAATCAATACATAATTAATTAAACCTATCACGGTTTTAGCACTCAGGCACATTACTCGACAGAGTCAGTCAAATTATACGGGTAATGAAAATCCTAATTTGATTTATGAAGGCAAGCAATTTCCTCCCTGATCTAGAACTTGAACAAAATCCAATTATCTCGCTTTACTGTTGAGAATAATAAGAGCTTTGAATTTGGTTATCATTCGGAGGTAGACAGCATACATTACAGTTATACATTGACGTCCTTTAATCTCTTTCGGGGTGGACAGAAGCTCAGGGACATGAAAATCTCCTTGGTCACTTTTTAGCTTGAATATAGTTGTGTTTTTATATGGCATAGGTGACAGGTTTCTCCCCTTAGTCTCCTCCTACGTCAACCCGGGAAGAAAGTAGCTGCTGTAGTTAGCATGCTTTTTATCCCAGGCGAGCACGGAACAAGTACTACGAGTTCTTATTGTTAAAGTCAAATGTTTTTATTCAACACAAGTAAAAGTACTTTCATTGAAAGTCAAAACATTTGCCGAACACTTCCTCTAAGTTTTTAAATAGTTATAGAAATAATTATAATTATTTCTGTTGAATAATTATTCAACAATAGAACAGGTATGGCCTAGTGGGGAAAAAACTGGCTTCTTATTAGAGGTCCCAAGTTCGAATCCCGGTCACGTCATGAAATAAATGAAATTTACATATGTTTTTCATTTACGTACATAATTTACAGTCGCGTACGAGTACGGTGAGGATTCCTGCATATTCCTTGGGATATGTATACCTGTATACCGAGATACAATTTTACTACCTATCACGTTGAGCGTTGTCTCTAGTGAAACGCAGGCTTTGAGTGTCTCATACCTCTGACTACTCTGCCACAATAGAAAAGGGATGTGAGTAAACACAAGTCATGAAGCGTATGTTATGATATGTTAAGGATATAAGGTAAGTAATAAGCAATTTTCTATTATATAATAATATCAATACATTATATTACCAATCATTCAATTTACCCCAGAGACTACAGTATCCGTCTATTATTTACCCATAGTCCCAGCTAGCTTGGGGAATTGAATTCGTCTGTTTGCTATATTTATCACAATTCAGCGTATTTGGTTTTCAGGTCACGGGCTTAAATTATTAAGCTGGCCGTGATTAGCTAGGCCCCGAAGCTTATAAATAAAGTCAACGTGGTTCATAGCACACACAAAAGGGATGGATAGAGACTAAGTAAATTAAGCTACTTAGTTAACTTATTACTTTACTTTGGCTTATTAGTTGAGGATAACATATTTTCTTTACTTTTTATATTAGAAGCATTATTACCATAATAGGGACTGATAAATCTTAATTCTTTTCTACGATTCTTCTTTCGATTTGTGTATTGTGACATGGTTACAGTGCCTAGTAAACTTTCTATATCTTTAGATTGGCTAGGAAGTAGAGGAAATGTATGCAATACTATTATGTACTTCCAAAAATTGTCTTGGTATGTATTATAATAGAGAAATTCATATGCACAAGATCGATCATTACATAATGCATAAGGGATCTTTAGTAAAATCAGGAACCAAAAACAGTTTTCGTGCAGTTCCCTATAATTCACAGGTTTACATGTAAATTGAATGTGATAAGGGCTTCCTCATAGCTTCGTGTCATGGTTCTAATACATTAAAGTCCGTGACTTAGCATATATGTATTTATTTATCTAACATAGTTAAAAAAGTATCTCATATTAATGTTGGGATTAAAAAATATATAATTAGTGTCAAATTTATCCGTATTTATTCCAAAAAATGTTTTTTGTTTACTTATTTTTTTATAAATAAAGACATACCTTTATTTATAAAAAATAAGTAAACAAAAGCGAAGAGATAGATAGTTTTAAAAATGACGTTTTTTAATTGAAATCTTCATAGTTCGATATTTGAATATTTCATGCGTATATATAATAGCAGAACAAAACGAAATAATATTGAAGGACGTGGATTTCCCCCGTAGTTTAATATCCAGATAACTGAAGCACTAACTACATATTTGATTAAATTACAAATAGCTATTACCAAAAGCACTATAGACTTATTGGCTTCAACATTTCTAATCGACGTTTGCCTAGTTGCTAACTAAGTCAGGACTACATTTTTATATTCCTTACAAGTACATACATATACCGTCACGTACTTTAATCCATTTCAGGATCGTCAGAACCTCGGAGATTTAATATCTCCTAGGTTTAAAAGGTAATAATAAAGGTAACTAGCTGCCGTTATTCCCAAGATTTCGTAGAAGGCGACTAAGGGACTGGGGGTAAATAGAATTTATTGAATTCCGGGCTAGCATCCTGTTACAATGTTCCACGTGACATAAAAAAACAATATTTATGCTAAAAAGTGAGCTAGATTGTGTTTTCGAGATTCTGTCCACACCGAAAGGGCAACCGAAAGGGCCGTGTATGTAGTTATCAAGATACATAATATCTTCCATTGTAGCATTAACGATAGAAGTACGCATGTATTAGCATTAAAAGCGGTGCAAAGGTATATGATTGAAAAAAATGTAGGACCATAAGAGTTTAATCTCAGACTACATCTCTAAAGGAAGAGAGACAAGCGTGATATGTATGTATGTAGCATAGTATACTATATAAATTTCAATCTATGTGCTTGAGACCCGTGTTAGTATGGGACGTATAAAGAGTCCTAACTAGTTACCATTCCTCCTAGCATGTTTTAAGAGGCGGCTTAAGGATTAGTGGTAAATAGAATGTATTAGGCAATCATGGGCATTGGACTATTAACCAATGTTCTATATGATACACAACCCTAATAATACTAATAACCCAGTGGGTAAGACCTCGGACTTCGTATGAGAAAGGTCCTAGGTTCGAATCCCGACTCTGGCATGTACCAATGAATGAATTTTAAATATGTGTTTTTCATTTACGTACATAATAAATAATAATAATGCCTAATAACCATATTATAAAGTAACCTATAAGATACAATCGTATCTAGAAGTTTCAATCCTTAGGAAACTGATTAAAGGACGGAATGTGTACGTATCGATATACTTATACTCGATCTAGTTTATCGATATTGCATCTAGCGAGTGACTTGGAGAGACAGCGACCATCTATCGCGTGTCAAGGCCTGCTGCAAATCGCCAATGTACCTTCACTTACGTAAGGAATGACGTCTGTAATGCACTACACGAATTACTATGTACAGTCAACGCTAAAAGTGCAGTCCCGGTAACTTTTAATAAGGTTTACGTTTATGAGAACAAAAGACAATATTTTTCATTTTCAAGCACGCGAACGTAGTGACAATGCATAGTGGCGCCTGTTTTATAATGTAAAATATTGCCTTTTGTTGTTATAAACGTAAACCTTATAAGGTTACCGGGACTGCACTTTTAGCGTTGACTGTACATATCGGCATATCGGTCTAATAAAGATCGATTCTGTTTCTCTTTAATTGAAAACGTAAATAAACATGGCTTTTAATTACGGGTGGATATAAAGTAGCACTTACAATATATTGGTTCTTGATCAGATATACATATATGTACTTGTACTTATTCGTTCATTTATTCTTTTCGGTGAAAAGTCTACTTTAAAGATCTAATATCTTTACGATCAACGTTACGTACTATAACTAATATGGTTGTAATAATACGGTATATTAATTAGTAACTATTTATTATAGGTATTTCCCCTTAAGTACGCGTAGATATTTCATTATTATAAAAATAGACATTTTTAACCATTAACTCCCAAAAAACGTTACATAACAATAACTTTAGTATTCATAAATATTTTTATACATTCACAAATTCAAGTACTACATAAAAAGTTATATACATGACGTTAGAATATGCTAATTTATGTTTTCTACAAAGATAAAAATAGTACTTAGAACAAAAAAAACCTCTACGGGTGACCCTGAGGTCATAAATGAATCTCTTGAGATGTTTTTGCAATTTACGTACTAATGCTTGACTCAGATCCGTTATCACTTAAGGAGTCAAAGGTACACTGCACGTAGACATTGAATTAGTATCGTGCAGTAAAAGAGTAGCCTTAGCTGCTAGCGGACTGCAGCGCTGGTCCTCCGTCAGCACCCGAACAGATAGTCAGACCCCAATAAATACATATATAAACATCATCACATAAATACGTAAATATACTCTAATTTAATTGAATATATGCGATACGGACATTTTCATACATACAATGTCCATCGTCTACTAAGGGTCGGTTCACGTCTAACGAAAAATGCGTCGAAATGTATGTACGCTCGACGCACTAACGTACCATCGGTTGGATGTGAAAAGCCGAGCGTTTTCTATACATTTGTCTGTTCTGGCGTTACGCAACGGATCCTTTAAGATGTGAACTGTCCTTAGGAGATAATACTCAGAAAACAACTACCTAAACTAGACACTTACATCAGAGCTAACAATCACGAGGGCCGGTCCCAGCCCCATAATCAGGTACAGCATGAGCTCCAACATCTTGTACCTCTCGTGGTAGACCTGCTGGTACGTGATGCCGAGGAGCGGCCAGCAACCAGATGCCCCAGCGGAGCTCCTGCAGCATCCAGCAGGAGACGGGGCTCAGGGTCAGCCAGGGGAAATAGGAGCTGGCTATGAAGATGTAGATCATGGCTCTGTCGCACCGGTGCAGGAGGAGGCGGACGCTCCTGTGAATGTGAATGAAAAAAGAGGTTCAGTATAAAGATAGCCTTCTTTAATGTTTGTTAGAAAGGAAGGGATATTATGAAAAGGATATTTTATTTATTTTGTTTTCTTAATATGCCATACACCTTGCGTGACCTTGCGGTTAAGTCGGACAAAAAAAAGGATATATGTATACAAAAAAGACAAACGCGTTCATCCATCAATTAAACGTTGCGGCGTAGTCAAAGGTTCAGGTGTACTTCTCCGCAATTGCGATGGTACTAATTCTATGGCCACCTCGAACCCACGTGTTGACCAGATAGTCAGTACTCAATGTGATAGGTGGTAAGCCATGACGCCATTTACAAGCACTAACTATTACCTGTTCGGGGAAGAGGTAGGTTTCCTCGCGATGTTTTCCCTCACCGTACTATTCAACGCATTTCGTAAATGTATTTTTATTACGAAAATGTATATATATATAGAAATTCATTAAACTTCATTTCCATTCGTTCATGCTCAAGCAGGATTTGAACCTTGAGTCCCAAACAACTGAGCTACGTCGAATTATATATTTATTACATATCTTATGTAAATTGTTTGTTTATTCTGTCCTAACTCGACTCACTTAACATCTTATTACCTTTAAAGGAATAACAGTCGTAGAATACGTATGTATTCAGATAGACTTGGACAGACAAAAATTAGGCAATGTCTAGCTCAAAAATAATGTTACATTACTGTCATAAAACTTTATTACCCTGACAAGGTAATTTCGCTTAACTGACAGCCATACACCTCCGCACACATAACCGTTGATTATAGCTACTTTTGTCTACGTCACACTTAACCTTTTTCTGTTTATCAATCCGTTTCGGGAATAACATGGCTCATATTGAATTGTTAGACGAAATTATTGTTTATCTATACCTCATCATATATATTATATACATAATATATTTAGGTCTTTTGATCTCTTTCGGGGTGGACAGAACCTTGGCGATATAACACCTCGGGTACCGTTATCATTATTATCGAGGATGTTTTGTTTTGTAAAGTAGGGTTGTATTATATGACATTGATATGGAATATTGGTGACAGGTTGGTTATACATCACTCAATGAAGTGAACCACTACACCCTTAGTCGCCTCCTATGACATGTCAAGATTAAAGCAAATAGTACGCATTATATTAACGTAAAAGTGACTTATGATACATATACATACACATCTAGACAGCTCGGTTCCCAACAAAAGGGTACGGTCGTTTTAGGATCGTTCTTCGGATTCAAGTAAACTCCTTCATTAATATCCATAGAGCTTCTCATACAAGCGCGGTAGTTATAGGTTCTTCTGACGTACTTTTTCTTAGAGTACCCGCCACATAAGGTGGCAGTAGCCAAACTTGGAACTAAATTTGACGTTTCCGCCATTGCGTGTTATTTTGTATGAAAGGTAAATTTAGTATTACCAGCGTTGTGTTTTTTGCTCACTCTTTGTAATTTTTATGTTTGTTAAGGGTGATTATAATAAATTGATTTCTGGAGTTTCTTGTTAGTTCTTCTCCAAGGGTCTCCGCTGAACTTCTTCTTCTCAATCGTTACGCTCTTATCAGAGCGGTCGTGGTCTTCATGACGTGGCATCTTGAGCAGCCAAAATGGTTGGTGAACTAACCTCGGTAAAAATATGTAAAGACAATGCTCAGTGCCATGTTTGAAATAGTTTTTTTACATACATACATACACATCACGCTGATTCCCTGTAGAGGGGTAGGCAGAGATCACGGATCCCCATTTGTCCCGATCCTGACAGACCACTTTCGCTTCATTGACATTCATACATTCTCTAATACACTCTCGGCGGTTATAGGTACTCCTAACGTCACCTTTTTTCAATATAGCGTCTATCTGACTGTTACATATATGTCTTATTAGGCCGGCCCCTACGTAACCGCCCTTCCACTTCACTCATATATATTCCTTTTGTCAATATATAGTTTTTTTAATTTGTACTTAGATCATAAAATAACTTTTAAAGAGAGCTTATAGAGCCTGTAGAGGGGTAGGCAGAGATCACGGATCCCCATTTGTCCCGATCCTGACAGACCACTTTCGCTTCATTGACATTCATACATTCTCTAATACACTCTCGGCGGTTATAGGTACTCCTAACGTCACCTTTTTTCAATATAGCGTCTATCTGACTGTTACATATATGTCTTATTAGGCCGGCCCCTACGTAACCGCCCTTCCACTTCACTCATATATATTCCTTTTGTCAATATATAGTTTTTTTAATTTGTACTTAGATCATAAAATAACTTTTAAAGAGAGCTTATGATAGGGCCTATTTTGAATAAAAATATTTTGACTTTTGACTTTGGTATATTAATTTGTTTTATTTGAGTTTATAGCTCTGCAACCAAAGATCGTTACAAATGAAACCTCAATATAATGTATCGAGCCGTATGGCACAGTGAGTGCTAGTTTTGGCGTGTTTACTGGCAACACTGGATTACGCGACTGTGGCGACGCCTCCAACTGCCACCTTATGTGGCGGGTACTCTAGTTATAGGAACTATGACGTATGATGATAGACATATATGCTACATATTATTTAAGGTATATATAATGGTTGACTTGTTATTTTATTACACTAATGCCATCTTTTATCACAAATTGCAAACACTTTCACATATTAAGGTTTCCTTGCACCTAATTCACACACGCATTGCTAATCCAATTTAGAAAACCGTAGCAATGCTGCAATCTATTTTAAACCTTATTAAAACGGGACATAAAGGTGTTAATATAACTCTGGTGACCTTCTAAAGGTTCTCTATTTTAAGATATCAGTCAACTGCAGAATATAAACAGTATCAGAGTAAATAGCATATAACGTGACAGGTATTCAGTTATAGATATTTGACGGAGGGATTAAGGTGCTTTCTTTGGTTAATATTCATTACATACACGTCCTATAATCCATTTAGGGGTGGACAGAAGCTCAGAGACTATATGACTATACCGATTTACTAATAGCAAACCAACAGGATATTAGTGGATTAGATATGGAATATTAGACAAAATCTTTTAGTCTAGTTTTCATTCCATATTAAATAAAAATGATCTCTGCCAACTCCTCTACAGGGAATCTCTACAGGTGTGATGTGTATGTATGTATGTCTTAAATAAAAAGTCCTGTTTTCATTCCTAACTATATGGCTAGAAAAAAGGTATTGTTGCATAATTATATGTACTTCTAATAAAATAATATAATACGTGTGTCATCACTGATACGTATTAGCACTATTTTGACTGCACAGGGCGTGACATGTATGTATGTACTATTTTTATTCATTTAAAGCATCGTTGCATTGGATACTTGATACCTTACGCATGTATTGTAAGATTATACGCAAGGGCAAGGTCGGCACTGTTTTTAATTTATATAAACATAAGACTTCTAGATAGACTCAGCTCTCAGACGCCTCGTACGTTATGATAATATGCTGATGTTAGCTATTCTTAAGACTTATCCCCTGATCCCATCCATCTATTGAATGCAAATTACGAAACACGTAATGAATACGACAAAAAGACAAACGCGTTCACGATCATTAACCCTTGCGAGGTAGAGAATCAGGTGTCTATCTCCGCATTGCGAAGGTAGTAATTCTATGGCCACTTCAATCCCACGTATTGACCAGATAGTCAGTACTCAATGTGACAGGTGGTAAGCCATGTCGCCAATTACAAGCACTAACTATTACCTGTTTGGGGAACAGGTTGGTTTCCTCATGATGTTCTCCCTCACCGTAGTATTCGACGCATTTCATAAATGTATTTTTATTACGAAAATATATAAGTAATATTTAATGGCTACGGTTAGGGAAATTAGCTATCATAAGAACAGATAGTACTTGGTGTATCACAACGGGTTAGCTTGTAAATTACTTTTTTGTAATATCAGATATCCATTCATATATCAATATACATTCACATCCCGTCAGCTTCCCTGTAGAGGGCTGGGCAGAGATCACGATTCCCAATCAGTAGTAGTAGTATCAGTAGTAGTTCTCGATCTAGATAATCCACTTTCGCTACATTAACACTTATACTCGTACATCTCCTTATACACAACTGTACTGTAACTGTAAATATATATGTATTCATAAGATCATCAATTCTCCTATGATCGCCTGTCACATTGGATACTTATTATCTAGTTTAAAGTGGGTTTCGAGTGGACAAAAAATTTGCAGTTAATAATAGAAATCCAACGAAACCCTTAACTACCCCAAGGGCAGAAAACGGTCGGAATTACATACATACATATATATACATGTACTTTATGTATGATAATCAACTCACCTGTCACACTGACAGCAACATGCCGAATGGAAGATCGTCGACACGGCGAAGAGAAGACATAAAGCCATCCCATACACGGTGGCCGCGGCTGCTTGGGGGCGAACTCACGGCCCTTGCTAGCAACTCCTTCGCTCCATATGAAGCTGGCAACACACACAGGGCGTGTGTGCATACATTTGCCACGTTTTCCACCTGGGAAAATAAAAATAAAGGATGAATATAAATATGTTTGTTTGTTTACTACCTTTGCCTTCACTTTGTGTGTAAATAAATAAAAATTTGTTTGTTTACTTGAAAGGTGATAAATAACAGGTATATCTACATACATAGAGGATACATTAACATCCTTTAATCCGTTTCGGGATGGACAGAAGTACGATGTCAAAAAAATCTTTAGTTACAACGTGATCGCTATTAGGGCTATTACGGTTGTCTTCATGGACCCATTTGATTCCATTTTCAAAAACGCGTTCACGAACAATAACCCTTGCGGGATAGTCAAAGATTCAAGTTTCCATCTCCGAAATTGCGAAGGTAGTAATACTATGGACTTACGTGTTGACCAGAAAGTATGTAGATACTCAATGTGACAGGTGGTAAGCCATGTCGCCACACACTACAAGCACTAACTATTACATGTTCGGTGAACAGGTAGGTTTCCTCACGGTCTGTTTTCCCTCACCGTATAATTCGATGTATTTCGTAAAATAGTTTTTTATTACCAAAATGTACATATAAATTCGTTAAACTTCATTTCCATTGGTACATGCTCAAGCGGGATTTGAACCCTGTACCCACTGATTCAGTGGCAAGCCCCGAACAACTGAGCTACTCGTCGATTTTTCCCATTTATCTCTAGTACCTTAACGCCTCTATTGGCAATACGACAGATAATTAGCATTAGATTTTGTCCCATTTAGCACGGAACAATGAATTTATAACTTTAAATACGTACTTTGTTATACAAGTATTTACATTGTTGGTATAGATATATGCGTATATGTCACGGCTGTGTAGGTATATAAGTGTGATAGGTCACGGATCTTCATAACACGTAGATATGTGTAGAAGGGTGACGTTAGGAGTAACTATAACCGCCGTGTGTGTATGAGAAGATGTATGAGTGTCAATGAAGCGAAAGTGGTCTGTCAGGATCGGGACAAATGGGGATCCATGATCTCTGACTACCCCTCTACAGGGAATCAGGCGTGATGTGTATGTATGTATATTTGATAGATAAATGTCTATACAGATACAATTCTTATATAAGTACCTACTCTTTTAATCAGCATTTTTATGAAAACAGATTAAATTTCATGTAACTAATTAATACCTACAAGAATTCACGTAATCTCTCGATAGGCAGCAAAATAATGCAAATGCATTTCAAGTACTTATATTACAAAACACGATAAATGCATCACGCCCGTCTCCCTACAGAGGGGGTAAGTAGAGATCGCGGACCACACCACAACCAATGACTAATGAATTATCCAACCCGTAATATCTTTAAGGGTAGCCAGCAGGACTTCACATAACCGAGAATCCCTAAAAAGAGGTAGGCAGAAGCTCAGTGACCACAATTTCCAATGGAATGGTCTTCAACAAATCATTATTCATTACCTCTAAACTTTGTTGTTCATACAAAAACACATATTTATAAGCAGTTACATTTCGTGATCTCTGTCTAACCCCTCTACAGGGAATCAGGCGTGATGTGTATGTATGTATGTTACATTTTATAACTTATTTAGATTATTTATCATAATATATAGTAACATAATATATCATATAATATATTAACATAATAAACAACAACTTCACGACTTGTTTATGGACCCCTGCTTTTTAATTGTTGTGGGGTAGTCAGAGGCTTGAATGCCCATCTTTGAAATTTTGTAGGCATGTTAGGTATGAGCCCCTCGAAGCCCGCGTTTCAATAGATCATAAATTAACATAGTTACTAAATTATGCCAAATAAGAATATTATTATTCATTTCTTTACGTATAGTTATTATTAGGAAATTATTGATATTTTAAAATAACTAATGACCTTGGCCTTCTACTAACTCATTGGGGCATAAATTTAGAGATAAACATTTAGCTAATGTAGCTAATTAGTAAATATAATACTCAAGCTGTTTTGACACATATAATTATTGTGATTATATAACTCATACTTAAATCTCTTGTTATTTAAGTACATTAGTTATTAAACATTAGATAAATGTTTATTTGCAATAAAATATTAATTAACTACACCAAGAGCACAACATCTATTCACTCAGCTATTTTGTTTTCTATATTATTGTAAAATAGAAAACATGTTTAACTTTAAATGTGATAAATTAGATATGAGATTGGCATATTAAAGCATGACAAACAAAAATCTTATCTTATGCAGTTTCAGTAGTAATACCACCTTAAGCCATTATTGTTTACTGAAAAGATAAGAGTTAGCAAATCTATGCAATAAATTAAAGATCCGTAATCTCCACACGACAATAGGAATTAGTTTTTATGATTTAAAATCACTTTATACCAAATCAGAAGTAGCTTTATTGTAACTCTTTACAGAAATAATATAATGAGCATAAACTGTTGAACTGTTCATAAACTGATATAGTTAATGTGATTCTGTATTTTACCAATGTGTTTAATAGTAGTTACTCAAATTAGATACTCAAGTTGTTTTTATTAATAAGCGTCCACGTAACTGAAGGGTCAAACAATCCAACACTTAATAAGTCTTGTATAACTTTGGTGCTTTTCTAAACTATTTCATGGAGAGATAGATAAGTACTACAGACTATGATACATTCATAAAAAAATAGAACTATCAAACTAAATGAGGATGATGTTTGGAGATAAGCTGTAAGCGGCCTATAATGTATTGGGACTAGAAGGGTTTTAAGAGGAAAGGTTGAGAAAGAGGTAAATTTTTCCCGGACAACTAAATACTATAAATATCACATCTGTGACTATTATACAGAATTAAACACGATTTATGGTATTCACAATAATATAATAATAATAATAATAATGTTCATTATTTAAATATTTAGTCTAAAATATAGAAATGAATAATATGATATTTATTTTCAGTTTCAACTGCCATAACAAGTTCTAACATACATTGATATTAATCTAGATGTTTATTCAACCTTCACAATATGTCATGAGATAACAGAATAATTATGAACTAACTATCTAAGTTTGCATTCAAATATTATTTTATTTATGCCTCTCCTCATACTCTCCCCGCTCATTTTAATATCACTAGTTCCTAAACGAAGAGCTTTAAAAATATGTAATAAAGTTTAATGACCGCCCATCGATAAAACTCGTTCGTGGAGTTGTTATGGGGGTGTAAGAACAACTTCTGATTAGATGACTATATTCCTCGATAGTTGACGATAAATACAGGACCTTGCAGTGGTCTTTTCTAAGCCGGATGCCTCAAGGCTAAAGTAGTGCGATCTCGTAAAAAAATAAGTAAATTAACAATCGCAAAAACGTATCTTAAAGTTCAAGTGCTTACCGTTGTCGGGACATAAGCTGTATTCTGAGTAGCTCGTTCGTTCATCCATTTCACATGTTTGATCTTCTCCAATGGAACATTAATTTTATAAAAGTATTTACTTTCATTTAATTTAGATTTAAACTTCATTACTATCCCCGAAAATAATCTCGGAACGTCACCCATTGGGCGTTATTTACGATAACAATTAAAACTAATACAAACTGTAAAATATTCCTAAGTTCTACTGTACATTTTTAGATGTTTTATTAATTTATGTTAGTAGAATTTTAAGAATTTTCAATTTTGTATCATTTCAAACAACATTACTTGGACAAACCAAAACATTGACTAAATTTACAGACTGACAACTTTATCGACTACGGATGCAAATAACTGACAGTGCTTGCCGCTACTTCTGAAAGTCGTTCAATGTCAAGTTCACTTTTATATTACGCAGCCTACTCACTCGCTCGCCTATTAAGAAGAAATACAAATATATAAACTAACGACCATTAATCCTTAAGTGGTCAGAGGTTCAAGTGAATATTTTCAAAATCGTATTGTTAGTAATTCTATGGTCGCCTAGGACTTACATGTTAACTAAATAGTAACCTCCTAAGCATATGCATAGATTCATCACCTCGATCATACCCTCTTCATCCGTAGCATAGATTTCAGACTTTCTCTTCATCTATAAAATAGTCAATATAGTTAATATTATAATCAAGCATTTTCAATATCCCAATAGCATGAGATGGATACTTCTTCTTTGATGTTCAGACATTTTGTGGGTGGCAATAGAAACAATTGCATTGTTTATAAGTAGTACATCTACTCCCCATCCAAAAATAAAAACAAAATAAAACAGAGTTTTAGAGTACCCGCCACATAAGGTGGCAGTTGGAGGCGTCGCCACAGTCGCGTAATCCAGTGTTGCCAGTAAACACGCCAAAACTAGCACTCACTGTGCCATACGCCTCGATACATTATATTGAGGTTTCATATGTAACGATCTTTGGTTGCAGAGCTATAAACTCAAATAAAACAAATTAATATACCAAAGTCAAAATATTTTATTCAAAATAGGCCCTATCATAAGCTCTCTTTGAAAGTTATTTTATGATCTAAGTACAAATTAAAAAAACTATATATTGACAAAAGGAATATATATGAGTGAAGTGGAAGGGCGGTTACGTAGGGGCCGGCCTAATAAGACATATATGTAACAGTCAGATAGACGCTATATTGAAAAAAGGTGACGTTAGGAGTACCTATAACCGCCGAGAGTGTATGAATGTCAATGAAGCGAAAGTGGTCTGTCAGGATCGGGACAAATGGGGATCCGTGATCTCTGCCTACCCCTCTACAGGGAATCAGGCGTGATGTGTATGTATGTATATAAAAAAAACTATTTCAAACATGGCACTGAGCATTGTTTTTACATATTTTTACCGAGGTTAGTTCACCAACCATTTCGGCTGCTCAAGATGCCACGTCATGAAGACCACGACCGCTCTGATAAGAGCGTAACGATTGAGAAGAAGAAGTTCAGCGGAGACCCTTGGAGAAGAACTAACAAGAAACTCCAGAAATCAATTTATTATAATCACCCTTAACAAACATAAAAATTACAAAGAGTGGGCAAAAAACACAACGCTGGTAATACTAAATTTACCTTTCATACAAAATAACACGCAATGGCGGAAACGTCAAATTTAGTTCCAAGTTTGGCTACTGCCACCTTATGTGGCGGGTACTCTACACATTTTATTATTATTTACAATGTGATATTTAGTATAATAAAGTATAATTTACATGCTTTCAATTACTAATTTAGGTAACACTTGTAGAAAACAGAAATTTGATTAGAGATATTTACAAATTACTTCTAAACACTATTCTATTAAAGTTTCGATTTTAATAAAGATAGTATTGTAATTTTGTTACTACATAATATTTACACATGCTAACTTAAACTTAAATGCAATAAATAAATAGAAATCTTTTAACAAAAATTACACAGTTATCATCTGAACAAAGATAAAACTTAATCTTGTTAGATTAAGTTTTATCCATAGACCATAGACTAGTCTTTAGAACTTGTAGAATCACTACAACCACTCATAAATGGTATCGGCACACTCTTCAAAAATCACTGGAACCAATTCTTTTCAAAAATAGCTTTCAAACACTTGCAACAACTTCTTAATCTCAGCAACCCTAGCTGCTTGCGCCTGAACTGGTATCATTGCTTGTGACACTTCTTCACCCTTTGCCAAAATAGTGTACATGCTCTTAATATTATTATCCATAGCATCACATGTCTTACTAACCGAATCCTTATAGATCTCCATATTACTAGCTGTTAATGATGAGTTTAAACGTAGAATATTTGACAGGTTCCCTATTAAGTTATCAACAGACTGTGCTATTTTTTGCACCTCAATTTCTAGGTCGTTCAAAACCGTTATATCTATCTGTCCTATTTGTGGTGCTAAGATTTGCCTGTACAACTTTCCTGGGGTGCCGGAACGTGATCCTCCAGCCGAACCAAACATATTGTCATCTTTCTTTGCAATGGGACTGGATAGTTTGATTTTGAACTCTAGATTGTCTGCTACAAAATGTGTCATGTCTCCTTCGTAGTGTACATGTCCGTCTAAGCCTAAGGGCTGTTTGTCCTTCCTGCTTATGTCTGTAGGAAGGCTGAAGGGCCTAGAGGGTCCTGGCCTAGGTGGCTCTTCTGTACTGTCATTGTCAGCGTCAGAATCAAAAGATATTTCGCTATACGAAGCTGTCATGTGGGAAGGAATGCGTTCTCCAAAGTCTTCGTTACAAGCAGCTTCTTCATTAAGCTCGTAGTCTGGTGATGATGTTTGGGAGTCCATTTTATTGGTATCACTGAAAATTTTTATACATATTAATAACATTTTGGCAATTTAGTAGTAAACTTAAATTACAATGTTAAAAATAAATGACACACTTCTTTAACAAGCAATGTGAGGAATTAATCACATGTGTATCACAATATAATCTAGAATGTCGGTATTTGAGTGAATACCTTAACTTAAGAAATGATCTATACCTAACATTGCACATTTAGTATAATTGTTAGGCCCTATTATTGTCTTCACATTGGCCTCTATTTAATTTGAGAGATCAGTAAGCTATCATATTTATGAGCAGATAAAAGTACCAATAATTAATTTGGCAATATCACCAATAATTAATCTTAGCATTCATATAAACAGAATATAACTATGAAAAGGTACCTATGTAACTATTATATTTTTCAACAGAATAGTTAAGAATTTTGAACAAAAGCACAGTAAAGAATAATGAATCACGGTGTTCTTAAAGCTAATAGTTACTCTAAGTACCACCTACCACTGGTTATCTGTAAACAGAGAATAGATAAATAAAAGGCATTAGTTAGACTCAAGAAGATGCTATCATATAAATTGTCTAACTAAATAACTGAATTATCATAAACAAATCAGGAATGCGCGAAACTTACCTTCAAGATTTTATTAATTGTAACAGTAGCCGAAGTGCTCTATATTTTAAAATTTCTGGGTAAGAAATTACCTAGATAGAGTACCCCGCCACATAAGGTGGCAGTAGCCAAACTTGGAACTAAATTTGACGTTTCCCGCCATTGCGTGTTATTTTGTATGAAAGGTAAATTTAGTATTACCAGCGTTGTGTTTTTTTGCCCACTCTTTGTAATTTTTATGTTTGTTAAGGGTGATTATAATAAATTGATTTCTGGAGTTTTCTTGTTAGTTCTTCTCCAAGGGTCTCCGCTGAACTTCTTCTTCTCAATCGTTACGCTCTTATCAGAGCGGTCCGTGGTCTTCATGACGTGGCATCTTGAGCAGCCGAAATGGTTGGTGAACTAACCTCGGTAAAAATATGTAAAGACAATGCTCAGTGCCATGTTTGAAATAGTTTTTTTACATACATACATACACATCACGCCTGATTCCCTGTAGAGGGGTAGGCAGAGATCACGGATCCCCATTTGTCCCGATCCTGACAGACCACTTTCGCTTCATTGACATTCATACATTCTCTAATACACTCTCGGCGGTTATAGGTAACTCCTAACGGTCACCTTTTTTCAATATAGCGTCTATCTGACTGTTACATATATGTCTTATTAGGCCGGCCCCTACGTAACCGCCCTTCCACTTCACTCATATATATTCCTTTTGTCAATATATAGTTTTTTTAATTTGTACTTAGATCATAAAATAACTTTCAAAGAGAGCTTATGATAGGGCCTATTTTGAATAAAAATATTTTGACTTTTGACTTTGGTATATTAATTTGTTTTATTTGAGTTTATAGCTCTGCAACCAAAGATCGTTACAAATGAAACCTCAATATAATGTATCGAGCCGTATGGCACAGTGAGTGCTAGTTTTGGCGTGTTTACTGGCAACACTGGATTACGCGACTGTGGCGACGCCTCCAACTGCCACCTTATGTGGCGGGTACTCTAGCGGCCGAATTTATAAACAAAAACAAGAATTTCGTTGTTTAATTTCAATTCAATTTAGTCATGTGGTTGGTAATAATATGATAACTAAGCCATTACCACTATCATTTGAGTTTAAATTTAAAATGAAACTCTTTATCGTTGAAAATAACTCTTTGTAGTTGTCATGACTTTTCATTTCAATAATTTTTGAGTTCCTGACCGATATATTACGAAAAAATGGTATATAAAACCCTTTGGCCCTTATTTAGTCTGTTGTCTGCATAATCATTTAGTATGTTAAACAACTGTGTAGGTACGAAATAAATAATCTGTGTTCTGTGTATTTCAGTTTCGCTGTTGGTCGTTCGACAGAGTTGCTGAATTTGTACATTGTAGTTCAAGATAACAGCTAATATTTTACCGAACAAATACGCTTTACGGACTTTAAAGTGTATAATCATATACATGTGTGATCAGATTTTCATTTAGTTGTATTTCAAGTGAATGATTGAGTTATACGGTGAGTTTTTGTATTACAAAACTGGACACGGCCCGTCTGTCATCGACATCTTTGCGTGCTTGTTCATGGCGATCACGACATGTGCTGTTTTAAGATAATTACACTTTATGGTGATGTGTAATAACCTTGTAATGAGCAATTAAAACTTTTGATGTATATTTGTTGAAGTACTTGAGTGATTGTAGCGTCCTATTCAAGTATATTTCTACTTTTTCCTGTCAACCATATTGGCGTAGTATTCTCGGTAAGCAATGGTGAAAACCCGGCGTAGTAATGGTGAAAACGGGGAAGTTTATGATGGAAATGATGCTCCTAACGACAACGGTAGCGTGACCGATGAGAAGGTGATTTCATGTTATATTATTGCCCAATTTTTTTCTTTAGAAAAGACAAAAATAAATGTTGTAGCCTCATTGTCATGTTGCTAAATTCTCTTTATCATTCGCATGATTCCATTAGCTTTTAGTCTTGAATTGTTTGCATGTGATCTTTTACTATTGCTAGTGTGGAAATTGATTATATTACTGCCTATAAGCCCCTTCCTCTTACATTTTTCCTGTTATTGTGTGAGTCACATTGTTTTGATTGTAGTACTCCATTGCTGCCTGGAATTAGAAATAGACTTCTTTTTTTGTTCTTGGGTTAGGAAATGAAGCTGCTATGTTATAGACTTATAGATGAAGATAAAAATGTGTATATTTTTATTGAAATATGAAAGCACACTGAGACACTCCAATAGACTTATTATAGATCTATTAATTCTAAACATTATGCTGCTCTTAACATAGCTTTGAGAAACAGTTATTGTTTTTAGTGTTGTGCCTTCTTTTATTATGTGTTCAAACACAGGTTATATAAATGTATAAGCTTTAAGTTTCTATTAAATTAATGCATTTCTTAGCATATTTCTTTCTCATTACTTTTATATTTGGACAGAATTTCTGTTACAATCTACTTCCCAGAAACCATGTTGTTGTAGTTCTATGTTAGCCTGTTTTTGATTTATTTTATTGGCTTGGTCACATGTCTAACAATAAGTTTTCTTTTATAATAAGTAAACATGGCTATTCTATTTAGAAAATATTCTGTTTTAGTCATTTAATTTGACTGTATTTATCGGTAAACTCACTGATATGACGTGAAACCTGTAATTTCTTGTTTTATTTGTTTTTATTCCTTTGTTAGACCTTGAACCCCTTTGAAAAACCCTCACAGACACCCGATTCATATTCTTAGATTTAGTTTTGCATTGCAACTGTATTTGTTAACGGGGTGGTATACATCCCAGCTGAACATTGTATTGGGCCTTGACTCAGCCTGCTTTTTGTCAGACAGTCAGCTTCCAAAATGAATAGTAGTATATGCTGCTGTATACAGAAAATGAACAATGATTACTTCTTTTGAGAGATCAGTTAGTTGAGAGAGATGAGAAAATACAGTAATTACCCTAATTTCTAGCTTTATGATTATGAATTATGTTGTTTAGATATTTGCTGCTGATTTTGCTTTTTTTTTTACACTAATACTTCCTTTGCATATAGAGATCGCGCCACATACGGTGGCAGTTGGAGGCGTCGCCACAGTCGCGTAATTCAGTGTTACCAGTAAACACGCCAAAACTAGCACTCACTGTGCCATACGGCTCGAAACATTATAGGTTTCATTTGTAACGATCTTTGGTTGCAGAGCTATAAACTCAAATAAAAACAAATTAATATATCAAAGTCAAAATATGTTTATTATACTATTTCAAACATGATTAATAATTAACGGGACTTATCCTTCTTATTATATATTACATATATTATGTGTTCCTTCACTCTGTCCGCAATAGACCGTTTAGTCTGTTCGACATAGGATTTCCCACAGCTGCAATCAATCTTATACACACCCTTATATCTTATATCATGAGTATAAATCGCGAATCTCTTAAAACTATTATTTCAAACATGGCACTGAGCATTGTCTTTACATATTTTTTACCGAGGTTAGATCAGCGGAGACCCTAGCTTGGAGAAGAACTAACAAGAAACTCCGAAATCAATTTATTATAATCACCCTTAACAAACATAAAAATTACAAAGAAGTGGGCAAAAAACACAACGCTGGTAATACTAAATTTACTTTTCATACAAAATAACACGCAATGGCGGAAACGTCAAATTTAGTTCCAAGTTTGGCTACTGCCACCGTATGTGGCGGGTACTCTACTTGTTGTATTCTGTGAAGTCTCTATGTTTGTCAGTACTGCTATATATTATTTCATTGTTACTAAATAGTATAAATGTTTTCAGAATGAGGCAAATTTGGTCCAAACGAGAACTGCGAAGCAATCAGTACAAAGTTTCCAGGCAGATTGACCGCTGGCCTAAAAATTGTGAGTTACTATAATATACATACATACATACATACACATCACGCCTGATTCCTAGTAGAGGGGGTAGGCGGAGATCACAAATCCCCATTTGTCCCTATCCTGACAGACCACTTTTGCTTCATTGACACTCATACATCTTCTCATACAACACTCGGGCGGTTATAGGTGTCACCTAACGTCATCCTACTATAATATCTGTTTGTTTTATTGTATTACAGAAATATATGAACCGAAATTGGTTTGGCAGGATTAGGATAAATGGAGAACTGTGATCTATATTACACTCTGTGTGGTGTGATATGTATGTATGTACAACTCAATGATTATTTGGGAATTTCAAGATTATTTTGTGCATGTACATTTCATACAGACGAGCAACTCAATAATTAATATTTTATAAAAAAATGAGAAAAATAAATGCTCTTTAATGATTATGTCAATGTTTTTGCAAACAATAAAACTCAGTCATCATATCGGATATAACAATTTGTTTGTTTGTCTTTTAACAATGTGTTGTTGGTTTACCTCATCATTAAAATATTCAAAGTGTATTTTATAGTCTCTTGTGTAGAGTACTTTATAAAGAATGAGTAATTTGAATTGTATGTGTACTGTTGATCTTTACGAAAGTATTACAGACAAATAAGACAAAAGACAATCACTTTCATGACCATTAACCTTTAAGGGGTTGTCCAAGGCTTGGATGTCCATCTCTGCAATTGTAAAGCTTTTTTAACAACTACCTTAGAACCCATGTGTTGAACAGTTAGAGAACAGATACAGTACCCAATGAGGAATTTCAAACACTGACCTAATATTTAATCTGACTTGTTCCAAGGAATATTTAGGTTTCCTCACAATGTCCTCTCTATACTTAAAAAAGTATTAGACTCAAGTTGTAATGTTTTGCTTTATGCATCTATCTATATAATATACATGTTTACAGACAGGCGACGGGCTATAAAAATGAAGAGAATTGTGTTCCCAGAAAGTGACACTGAACCAGAGAAGTATTCTAGAAGGTATGTTACACTCATTACATGTGATGTTTTAGGTATTGTATTATTGTATAGTTTATAGTAAGCACTGAAATTATTATTACAATTATAATTAGAAAGAAAGCTAAGTAAATTATTTTCAGCATCAATAAAAAGCTTGCATATTGCGTAATATTTTAACACATATAAAATTATCAACTGATTATCTCATTTAGATGGGATTGAGGTGGACATAAAATCACTAACACAATCACAGAGATAGACTATAAACTCGATCTACTCTCAAGACAGTGTATGTTATAATTTGATAAATTATACACTTACTAGTGACCAGCTCCGGCTTCGCACGGGTATAAAATATATAGCCTACTGCACTATTTAATGGATGTTATTATACATACAAACCTTCTTCTTGAATCACTCTATCTATTAAAAAAAACCGCATCAAAATCCGTTGCGTAGTTTCAAAGATTTAGCATACAAATGACATAGGGACAGAGAAAGCGACTTTGTTTTATACTATGTAGTGATTGCAATTTATTTAAATGATTGTTTTTTATATAATTAGGCGTCAAGTCAGAGTGTTCTTCGCAAATGATGATGAGTCAAACAACAGAAGCTGCAAGATCAGAAGAGCTAGAGGCCCACGGAAGAACTATGTGGAAGACAGTGAGGATAAACCCATACAGCAAAGTAAACAAACAATTATATAAAACTTTACTAAAGTACAGTGTGAAATAAAAAAAATTTAACATTACTTTAACTTTTGTGGTAGAATTTAATGAATTGCCTACTTACAAGCAGATAATAAGAGTACCAGGGTAGGAGTTCTTAAGTATTTTATACTGATAATAGTCTGATTAGTATACACACTGGTATTTCCAAATTTTTTGCCTAATATAAACTATGTATGTGCAAAACAATTAACAATTTACCATTCAATAGGTATTGACCTAAACCAAGACATTAAAGTAGGTAGGTTCTCTTAACCTCACTAACATTGATCAATAATACACTAACACATTGCATTAGCTTAGCGAAATGTTGACTTGACTTGAACAGAGCATAAAATGTGAATAATTCCTCTAGGTTCAAAACAATTTTCTTCAGATGTGAGACGCAGCTGCAGGCAGCGCAAGCTCCTCCATCACAACTTCAACGAGAGCTGGATCACGAATGAGCTGAAGGTGCGAGGGTACCCGGGCCTTTATGGGATCCAGGGTATGAGCTCCTCGGATGACTTCACCTCCGGGGATGAAGCGGCTGTCTGTGATCAGAGGAAGAAAATGGTATGTGTAAAATTATTTACAAAGCAAATATGGCGACCTCTAGAGCGCCGCACACACAGAGAAACCTAGGTAAACCTAGTTTGCAATTAGTTAAACATAATAACAACAGGTGACGCAGCCAAGGATAAAAAAATAATTGCACACAAATCAATTTCCTAGAACGCGCAATTGAAATATTTATCGGAAACAAGATATATACAAATATCCAATTCAGGCCATTAGCCTGGACGAACACCTGCCCCAGGTAGGAAGCTTCCTACATTCCTGTAGGACACAGTAGTTCGTACACAAATAAGGAATTCCAATACCTATGTCGATTTGGTATTGTAAACATAGTAACGGGCTAAATATGTGTTTGTAGTCTTGTAAAAAGTACAGACATATGCACTCACGACCGTAAAACCCTTTCTGGATTAGAACCCTATCCATCATTAAAATCATGACAAAAGTTGTTTCAGTCAATCTATTCAAGTCAAGCTATTCAAACCCATTATGTCCCTGATAATCTGTATTCAACGTGATCTGTCTTATACTAAACTTGTATAGCACTGGAACGAAATTAATTGAGAATTATAAAATAATGTGGAATAAACATAAGCCTAGTTCCTGGATAATTTTTGATCCATTTACGTCTTGCAGTCGTCAGCACACCCCCCTCCGGTGACGGACGAAGATACTCAGTCTGGTCGCCAGCGTAGAACGTCGGCGCGTTTCAGCAATAATAACAAGAAGCTTAATGTGAGTACCACTGTTAACAAATACTTAACATGTCTCGCCTATAGTCAAATGACTTACGGTTGTATGGCCAAATTTTAAGGAGTAATGAAAGCATTGAATTATCAATTAATTTTTAATATGGTTGTGGTCTTCTGTTATCTATATATTTTAGTAGCTATCAACTCATTTACTGTAAGATCTAATTACTATTTTGCCTGTATTATTGTAATTTCTAAGTAATTAGAATAATCTAGACCTTCAAAGAACCAATTTAGCAATTTTTACCATAGAGTATTTAAAAGAATAATATCTTCATGCTCATAGAAATAAATTATATTCTGAAACTCCTTAAGTTTTAACCTCTTTTTCTCCCTTTAAGGTCGTGACTGAATCAGATTCGGAGGCGGAGAACAACCAAACAGTGATAGAGAAGAAGCCAACTGAGAATGGAGAGGAAGAGATGGAGTGCGATGAAGAGAAGAAACCAATTAAGACTGAGGACGACCAAGAAGAGGAGATTGAACAAGATGGTGAAAGGTAAACATATACTTTCACGTCCTTTAATCCCTTTCGGGGTGGATAGAAACCTCGGAGACACTATATTATCTCAATGGTCACTTTTAAGTATATATTGTGATGTTATATGGAACGTGGGCTTCGAAAGACCCATACCTAACATGCCTTTGAAATTTCGGAGATGGGCATTCAAGCCTCTGACTACCCCGCCATAATAAAAAAGGGAGTGTGTATACACAAGTCGTGAAGCGTGTGTATGTGTTTATATGGAACTACGCGTATGTTAACAAGTTACTAGCCCATAGTCCTAACGTAACTACGTCATGTAATATCTCATCATTACCTAATAGATTCCATTTACCCTGGTCTTTTAGTCGCCCCCTACGACATGCCGGGAACAACGTTAGAAAGTATTCTTGGAATCTGTAATATTGTTGTTAGTTACCCAAAAACTCACAAAAAAGCCAATGACAAAAATACAAGAAAACATATCATTATACAATTTTTTGTTATATTTAATTGAAGTCCAGAAAGGTACAGTAACTATCTTATTTATTTTAGTAACCAGAGGCCAGCTCGATCAACGCGCAGTAGGAACAAACGAGGTCAAACCAAAAAGGAGGATTACAATCAGCATGGATCAGGTAAATATAATTTTATATCAACTAAATATGTACACGCGAATTATTTAGGACGTGAATTTAATGCTTATTGCTTTCATTCACGGCATTTCATAGGAGTTGAATTTTTTAAATATTATTGTGTCAATGTGGGTATCTTTATAAAGGTTTTTTATTATTATTAATTTTATATTTCAATTCTTTTACAACACCAAATATAATGCTAAAAGTGATTTAGGACCTCTGAGACTTCTCTGTTCTATTAATCACTTGTGGGGTTAATAACGTGAATGTATATTCATAACTTCCTAGCATGTTGTAGATGAATAAGGGATAGTGTATGCATCTCATCTAAAAAGTTCATGGCATATATTGAATTCACATACTCCAGTTAAGGATTAATCATACGACTTTTTATTAAAATATATGATAACGATTTATCTATAGTTTTAAGAGATTCGCGATTTATACTCATTATTAATAATTAACGGGACTTATCGCGTAAGTTTATATATAATAAAATTACCTTTATTTACCCGACGGACGTTTCGGCTACGTTGCAGTAGCCATGGTCACGGGCAATTTTATTGTATATAAACTTACGCGATAAGTCCCGTTAATTATTAATCATTAATTATCTATATCATTTTGTGTCTTCAAAAGGGTCCGAAAGTGATTCGACGTGGTCGGGCAGTGAGATCATGAATAGAGGTCCTCCGAGAAGGTCGAAGCGGACGAGGAAGCCCACCGCCTTCATAGAAATCGCTCCACGCCCCACTAGGAACAGAGGTTAGTATGCATTACTTACAATTACTTGGAAAGTTACATCACTATAGTATATTCGCATTAAGAAAATAGTGACGTCATCATGACTCCACGATTTGACCAATGAGACGTGACAACGGTTGTCCGCCATTGGTCAAAGAGACTTGTTTTCTCATTATCTAAAGTCTTATTGGTCAGTTTACTTTTGTATATCATGACGTCACTATTTACTTAACTCGAATAGACTATACATAGTATAAAACAAAGTCGCTTTCTATGTCCCTATGTCCCTTTGTATGCTTAAATCTTTGAAACTTAACAACGGATTTTGATGCGGTTTTTTTAATAGATAGAGTGATTCAAGAGGAAGGTTTATACGTATAATAACATCCATTAAATAGTGGAGTAGGCTATATATTTTATACCCGTGCAAAGCCGGAGCGGGTCACTAGTATGATATAAATAAGTAAATTAAATACTGGAATAATTCACAAGTCGCTTCAGAAGTAAAGCGGATGGAAGAGTTTGGAAGCGAGAAACATGTTGCGTCAACCCTAGTTAGTTGTAGGACCCTAGCTAGTTGTAGTAGTAGGGGGATGATAATGGGAATAATTTATTCAGCTAGGGGGGGTTAAAAATAATGCTAACTATCCTTTCTGTTGATGGAGGTGACTAAGGTTATTAATACGGTAAATGGAATCTGTCTGGCAATGACTAGCAACCTGTCACTATTATTCAATATCTATGCTATTTAAATCTATAGAGTTATCCAATAGGAGACTTAGCATGTATTGTGTGTCCGATGTTCTGTTAATGCCAAAACGGAATGCAGCATTTATGGTTATATAAATATTTTATAATCATATTTATGCGAAAAGTTACCGAGGGATTTGTATCATGAAGCTGCATTTATTTATACATACATACACATCACGCCTGATTCCCTGTAGAGGGGTAGGCAGAGATCTCGGATCCCCATTTGTCCCGATCCTGACAGACCACTTTCGCTTAATTGACATTCATACATCTTCTCGGCACACTCTCGGCACATTTATTTATCTTATATGCAAATAGTTACCGAATGATATAATTTCAGCCCAAACATTCACAATCAGAAAGAGACCGTACTCATTGCGAGAGAGAAAGAAGCCGAAAATATTGAGACGAAAGACAATTAGATGTAAGTAATATTTTGCATTTGATATATTAACTAATATGACCTTTGTACCCACTGAATTTATGATAATTATCGTTATAATAGACTACATCTATTATTTTATTTTCTGAAGAATTAGATCACACTTCATAGTTTAGTACTGAAATAAAAAAACGACTATTTCGTAAGAGTTAAGCCAAGCTCAACAACCCCGAAACGAATAAAGGTTAAATGATCCTTTTCCATTCGAAGTTTATACTGATATTCCTTATGCACTGATGTATGTATCTTATATATTTTCTCCAACACTACTATTGCTATATGGAATTCAGACTACTGAACTTATTCCTTAATCTTTCCAGCTCAATCCCCGTCCAGTACTAGTAGCTCGAGTAGCAGCACCAGCTCGGACACGGAGGAAGACCTCAACGTCTCCATGAAGAACAAGACTAAGGGAAGGTATGTAGTAATGGAAATAACATGTTTAATTTCCTAGGATGTGATTCTTATTTCTTCAGTTTTTGTGTGTTATATTTCGGAAGATTGGAAAGGAATTTTTTGTAATTGACACGTAATTGAAAATAATAAATAATGAATAATAATTTCAATTTGCACAAACGCTGATTTTGAACATATTCGTAATAAGGAAAAAATATGAAAGAATTTAAGTATACTAAAGAAAATTCACAAATGAACTACTACTGCAAACTTATATGTTTATTTTTTTACAAAGACTTGTGTTGTGTACTTCAGTTTTCTAATAATTTGTATTTTATCTTCAGACAAAAGTCAAAGTTAGTTGATGACAAGAAGAAGACCAGAGCACTGCGTGATATTCAGCCAGTTGAAGTAGACGGCAGCGTCCGATTCTCATCTGTGAGTATAACATATACGCCAACATTTCTACAAAGAATATAATTTGAGACATACATTCTTCTCCTACGTTTTAAATACATATACACTTAACCATTAGTAATCATAAAAAAATATTGTGTTACTATAAAGTAATTATACATATATCATAACGAGTGAACATCAAATTATTTTACTGTAGATCTGTTTGGAAGTCAAAAATGGACAAGCGACTTTATCAGTTGTGCATCTTGTAGTGTCTTCATATATTTGTTCAATGCAATGCCCGGATATTAATATGACTAAATGATTACAGGTTGGAGGTTTAGAAGATCACATCAAGTGTCTGCGGGAGATGGTGCTGTTTCCTCTCATGTATCCTGACCTATTCCAGAAATTCAAAACTAGGTAATTAATAAAATAACATTTTTATTTCATGAAAATACAAATAAGCAATATTTCAATGATTTCATACGAAAGTTTCATCTTGACTTAGATGAATGTTCATTTGATTAGTTTATTTATTTACATAAAATGGTCTTACTATCACAGATTAGTCTGATTAAATAAACATTTACAAATAACTTATTGAGCTTAGTATTTAATGTAGAAAATGTACATTTTACCCTTTTAATGACTTTTATTGACTCTCCGTTCTTATCCCATACCATAATAATACCTAATCCCTTATTACAGGCCAGCAAAAGGCGTATTATTCCACGGCCCTCCCGGCACGGGTAAGACCCTGTTAGCAAGGGCCCTAGCGAATGAGTGCGGCGTGATCGGCGGCAGGAAAGTTTCCTTTTTCCTCCGCAAAGGCGCTGACTGCCTCAAGAAGTGGGTGGGGGAGAGTGAGAGGCATCTCAAGTTGCTGTTCCAACAGGTAAGGTTGAGAGTAATAGGCTATTAGGGTTAAGAAAATGTGAGGGAAAGTTAGGCTTAAAACTAGAACTAGAAGCTAGGCGTGCTAACGTCGGGCAAAATAAAGGAAATCACATATCTTTATAAATTTATCGTGATTTGACTCGGTCTCACATAATTAATAAAATTAGTATAAATCGCGAGTGTTTAAAAATAACTAGGCTAAGAACCACCCCAAGAAAGAAAACTACGCATTTACCATTTACAGAAAACTCTTATCAGGACTTATAATTGGAAATGAGAAAACAAGACGCAATGACCTTTTGCAGAAATATCAGGTCTAATTAGTGTGGTCTGTTATAACTGAATGACGAAGATGATTCAAAATTTTCGTTACGCGAATACACTTTATTTAGTAGTGTGGTTATGTAAATATTTGGTTACAGTTTATTGTAATATGTAGACACAAGTTTTTGAACAACTTGTGATGGCCCTTGTTATTATAAAAAGGCCTTAGTTACATTAATAATAAAAGCGTTTATTTACCGCCTCATAAACTATACAATATAGAAAGTTTACAATTAAAACTTACAGATTCTTTTGTCGCTTTTTACTTATCATACCTTTTCTTTGTCACAGGCGAATAAGCTGAAGCCCTCCATAATTTTCTTCGATGAAATCGACGCCCTGGCTCCGGTACGCAGCGTGCGCCAAGAACAGGTGCACGCGAGCGTCGTCGGCACTCTTCTAGCAGAGATGGATGGGCTGTGTGACAGGTACGTGTCGTCTAAGAATAAACTTAAAAGAAAAGTGTAACTTACATTCTAGGCATTGTAAAAATATGGTACGTAATATTAAGTGGATGTATAACATAAAATACGCTTCATGACTTGTGTATGTATACTCCAATTTTTATTGTGGCGGGGTAGTCAGAGGCTTGAGTGCCCATCACCGAAATTTAGAAGGCATCTCTGATAATGCTAAGGCAATTTCGAATGTATGTACGCGAACTTATTGAAATTAGTTATTTATATTGTACACACACTCCGCTTACTTGTTTGGTTACAGATACACTTCTCAATACTAAATTTAATGATACTTATACTCTTTTTTTCATTCCAGAGGTGAAGTCGTAGTGATAGGTGCAACGAATCGACTTGATGCCGTAGACCCGGCTCTAAGACGAGCGGGTAGATTTGACAGAGAACTATACTTCCCCCAACCCGACACTAAAGCGAGAAGGGAGATACTGAGTATTCATACGAAAGAGTGGGAGCCTAAACCCCAAGGAGACATGCTGGATTGTATAGCGGATATGACTAATGGATATGGAGGTATGTGGACATATGTTTACGCGGTTACGTTGTAATAGGATAGGCTGAGACTCGATGGCTGACTGGAACGTTCCTGAGAAATACTGTCAGTTAAATACATAAAAAAGTTTATGGATTATTTCTGTTTATTGATTCATAAATATTCATTGGTCTGTGATTAAAATAATATTGATAAAAATAGAGTTAATAACAATAAACTCATAATATACATCGATAAGATCACAAGTCAATATTATTTTTAATTATCTTTATAATATTATTTCACAGGTTCCGATTTGAAGGCCCTTTGTTCAGAGTCTGTGTTGAAGGCGTTAAGGCGAGTGTACCCTCAAGTATACGAAAGCGAACAGGCGTTGCTTATAGATGCCAGAAAGGTTTGTATTACTACCTCATTTATAAGTTTAAGTATAATATAAGGTAAAAAGTGGATTACCAGAGGTCCAAGTCCAACATCATGCTCTGTCAATACAAGAAATTCAACCGATTAACCCGAAACGATATTTCTGTCATGAACGCATATATTACACAAATTCGAATATAAACTTTTTAATTCACTCATTCAATAAATCATTCACTCATCCTATATTTCATTCATTCAATCTTAACATGTTTCATCTTTCAGGTGGAAGTGACAAAGAACGATATGCTGGCCGCGATGCATGGCTTAGTGGTAGCGGGAGCGAGAGGCGCGCCGCCAGTGGCCCGGCCTTTACCAGAACATGTGTTACCGTTGATTGAGGGTCAGCTGGAAGCAGCCTCCAATGTAGTTAGCCAAGTGTACAAGCCTGATTGTTTGAGTCGGTGAGTTTTTTAAGCGTTCTAAAGTGTTGTTTACATAGAGACCTTATGGGGATCAGTATCGTAATATCTGCCTACGCCTCTGTAGCTAATCGAGCGTTATGTCTATGTATGAAGATTCAAATGTTTAGAGGTTGCTTAGTCACGCTTCTATTTCCAAACGGAATAGGCTGATACTATCGAACAATTCTTGCAAATCTCTATTGTCACATTCACATCCAGTAAGCTAGATATTCTGTTCATTACGAAACTTACAGCCGTAGTATTAATATATTGTTAATGATAAGGGGTGAAATTATTTAAACTATCTCTGTTTTAAATATTGATTTAACGATATACACCTGGACTATTTTATAAAATTACTACTAACTCATATTAGTAAGTAAGGTAAATTGTAATTTAGAAGTACTAGATTTTATCTCCTTCCTTAAGCTGAACGAGATCTCTTAATGTTCTATACACGATAGAGCCATGGTAGCCTAGTGATGACAGTAAGGTTGAGTTTATGTATGCTTGTTTTTGTTTAATAAAGATTATTATTATTATTATTTATTGCGTGACAAGCATAAAGCAAATATCTTTATAAAATTAACAGGCGTGAAGAAACGCTCCTGTCGCCGTGTGCAGCCTTGATTTGCGGCCCTTGTGCGGAGACTTTCGTAGCGCCCGCCATATTGGCGATGCTCGAGCGATGTGCGGTTAGGGAGCTAGGCTTGGCTACTCTGCACTCCCCGTTAGTGCACGGGGTTGAACATGCGCTGTTGACGGTGAGTGATTGTGAAATATGCATAAATAAATGTCAGATATATATGTTATAAATGTCAGTCATAATTCGCACTAGGTAAAATAAATCATTATCACTACATAGTATAAAATAAAGTCGCTTTCTTTGTCCCTATGTTCTTTGTATGCTTAAATCTTTGATACTACGCAACGGATTTTGATGCGGTTTTTTTTAATAGATAGAGTGATTCAAGAGGAAGGTTTATATGTATAATAACATCCATTAAATAGGCTATATTTTATACCCGTGCAAAACCGGAGCGGGTCACTAGTTATGTATAATAGGACAGAAATATATAGTTAAATTTTGTAGTAATTGAAAAGGAAATCTTTTCTTTTTCCCGGTATGTGTCGGTGACTTAGGGGTAAGGTATTCTTGAGGCAATATTTTCTTAGACATTTCGCATTAGTTGGGTCGCCACCTTTACCAATATTCATAACTTTCAATCGGTATTGCTTAAAACGGTCTAAATGTGAAAAACGATTTCTGGAACCTTATTTTCTATCAATACGTTTGAGGTATTTATGTAACATGTTCATATATTGCAGGTCTTCAGTGAATGTCGTCGAGCTGACTTAGGAGGTACGGCAGGAGATGGTTGCGTCCTTTTCTTGCGTGATGTCAGAGCGCTATTCGCCGCCCTAGGAGCGACTGGGATAGCGCTATTCTGTCAGTTGTGGCGGTCAGGCGCGGCTGGCCCACGGACGCTGCTTTTGGCAACTGTCACTTGTGGTTATGAAGAGCTGAGTTATGAGGTAAGTTTAGTGTTATTAGTGTTCCTTAACCAATACCACGAGATTGGTCAGTTTTTAATGACTGTAACTAATCTTTAGATTCTAGTATGAACTATATAACTGTTTCATAAATAAAGGATTAGGTGGTAATAGTTTTAAGAGATTCGCGATTTATACTCAAGATTAATAACTAACGGGACTTATCCATGCTGCTATACTGCTTATGCATGCTTACCATGGCTGCTGCAACGTAGCCGAAACGACGTTTTAATAAAGGTAACTTTATTATATAAAAACATACGCGATAAGTCCCGTTAGTTATTAATCATGATTAGGTGGTAATCAATAATTTAATTGAAAGTTTTTTCGAGCTAATCGTAGAGCTGCCTATAACTTAGGAATAACCCAATATATTGTAAATACACTAGTACCGTAGTCTTTGTTGGTACCTAATAGCATCATAGCTCCGAAACTGCAATAATCAAGCAATATTTATCCCTTTATTTGTACAACCTCAACGTGTGATACACTTCATAGCTGTATAATTTTGTGCAACCTCAACATTACACTTCATAGCTAAATAATATCAATGTGACAGGTGGTATGTATACTGACTATCTGGTTAACACGTGGGTTCGAGGTGTCCATAGAATTACTACCTTCGCAATTGCGGAGATGGAAACCTGAACCTCTGACTACCCCGCAAGGGTTAATGGTCGTGAATGCGTTTTTTTTTAATATCGCGTCTTTTCTCCCAGATAAAAGAGCTGTTTCCGTCGTACAAGAACTGCGTGTACCACATGCGCGAGCCCCTGGTGAGTGAGGTGGTGAACTTCTTGAAGCCCATCGTGACGGAGCAGCCGCTCCTGCCACCTGTTGTTGAGAACACGGAACCGCCGCCGCCGTTGCCTCTTGGTTAGTTAGTGGAACTAAGAAATAAATGTAGATACTAATGTTTTTTTATAATTTATCTATAGTTTATAAATGTATAGTTGTTGAACCCTCCTTTGAAGCAGTTCGCCTGTGTTAAGTGGGTCCGTTACCTCGGCATATACAATTAATTAGTTTATACAAAAAAAAACAACAAAGAAAAGCAAAACAAATGCTCTTAGATAGAATAAGATCAATGTATTTTGACTAGGATCGATATTGGAGTTTTGAATGCGAAAATGTTTAGAATTAGATAAAACCGTCCTAGTTAGACCTAAATAGAATTAATTTGCCGATGGGATATCAATCTTTGATATTACCAATATTCCATACTGTCTAATACTATTATTCCATATTAATATCTAACATCGTACATTAGTTATTTTCTATGTTCGTGCTTCTGTCGATCTTTACACGTACATAAAGACGATAATATAATACGTTCGTATATTTATAGCTCCGCCCCCACCGCCGCCTCGTGAAAGCGAAGAAGAGGTTAACAGGCGCAAGCGGAAGGAAGATTACAAGCTGAGAGAGCTGAGGATCTTCCTCCGAGACATCTGCAGGAAGCTAGCATCCAACAGGCGCTTCTACAAGTTCACCAAGCCTGTCGATTTGGAAGAAGTAAGGGCATATGAAATCTCTTTAACCCTTATAAGGGTGTGGGCGAAATGTACTTTTTTATTGGAAAAAAGTTAGTCTTTTTACGTATTTAGGAGAATCCTGGCCTCTGACACAAAGGAATGTTTCTAAATCGATTACAATTTTTCAATATTACTCGTAACATACGAAATATAATGACAGTTTCCTTTGACTTATGTGGACCTCTGCTGAGATTACAGATGTGTGTATGTGTAAAATGTAGATGCAAATAAATATCGTATTGGTTTTTGTAAATAGTATCAGTAGTAACTCACAATCAATCAATGCTATTACAATCCCTAGAATAACCCTAAAAGTAACCGAGAAATTGTGTTTGCGGTTTTATCCCAAATACCGATTGAGTAACTATACGACTGTTCATATTTTTTTATATTTGTCTTCTATAGTAACTTCCTCTTGTTTCAGGTAACAGACTACCTAGAAATAATAAAGGAGCCGATGGACTTGGAAACGATGATGACGAAGGTTGACATGCACAAGTACAACTGCGCCAAGGAGTTCTTGGATGACGTTGACCTCATTTGTGCCAACGCCCTCGAGTACAACCCTGATAGGTATGGTGTTGCCATGTTTGTACTTCTGTTGGAGAATAAAATAAAAATATTCTAAGATGAAGAGATTTGTTAATGGGTTAACGGCGATGATGCATATTTTGTAAATACTGTATAGGGTTTAGGGTTAGAATAGTCATCAACTTAATTTGATTCACAACGTTATGCATCGTATGCTAAAATTAGCCGTATTGTAGCCCTTAGTGACTGCCACTTTTTATACATATTTTGACAAAGAGCTACTGTTGATTATATTCTGAATTCTCGCAACGAAATGTGTATAATTCGTGTCGTGAATAAAATTGACATTTGATAGCTTAATTTGCTTCAAGCGTCGCCTTTGGGAATGAAAAACGGTAAGTTTGTCTAACATTAACGTAAACACATTAAAATCTATATATGGCTCATTATATCCTTCGTTATCCCAGAACGTCATCGGACAAGCAAATACGTCACGAGGCGTGTGCGTTACGGGACCACGCGCATGCGCTCATCGACGTCGAAATGGATAGTGACTTCGAGTTGGAATGCCAGAAGATAGCGGAGAAGAGACGCGAGGAGGGCGCCCGCAGCGACACCGACGTACCTGACTTCATATATACGGCCTCTAATATATGTAAGTGAAAATTCATCAATCAGCCTGTACTAGTCCACTGCTGAACGTAGGCCTTCCCAAGGGTACGCCACAAAAGACGATCTTTCGTGGTCCTCATCCAGCCACTACCAGCAACCTTCTTGAGGTCATCGGTCCACCTGTCAGAAAAGGTCAAGGTCTTAAGTGAAAATTAGTATAGTATTATATGTTTCACGGCCTTTAATACCTTTCTATATATATAATATCTTAGTCTGGGGCGTAAAAAGAATGCTAATTAATTGCCTTTCTCCCCGGCCTGTCGTAGGATGCAATTAAGGGACTAGGGGTAAATAAAAACTTGGGCGATGGGTTAGCAACCTGTCACACGTTCCACTGTGACATCGCAACCCTGATATTCATGCTAAAAAGTGACCTAAGTTATATTATATATCTGAGTTTATGCCTACCCCGAAAGGGATCAAAGGACGTGAATGTATACGCAGTTCATGATTATTAATAATCATTTACTTATCTAGTTCTCTACGAGTATGTATAACTTACAATATTCCTTTATACAGCGGTGGGTCTGAAAGCGAACGAGTCGAAGGAGGCTACGCCGCAGACGCCTGGCGCCCCCGGAGACAAGTCAGACCAGCCCACCAGGAAGAAGCGACGCCGTGTAAACCCCTGGTCCAAGGGGCTGGTGGCCAAGCGGCCTAAGCCTCATAAGGTGAGCTATGATTCAATATAAGTATATTTACATAGAAATCATAGAGGCATAGAGAATGGATACCCATTTTTGCTGCTAAAACACGTTTTTTTTAATACATTTATGCATGACTCCCTTAAACAGACTCGTTTATAAATATTTAATATTTGAGGGTAATTAGAGATGAGAATGCTCGTTGCATAAATTATTCAATAATTTCAATTAATTGTTCATAAAATAACGCTGCCGAATATATATAAGGCTAAGTTTTTTCCTTAATCTTCATTGAATTACAATATTGAAATCCACAAACCCTTCTTTCAGCCATACAACTCACCAAAGGAACAAAACATAGCTGCCATAACAGACGAAGAGTCGAAGGAAAAACAAGCCAATCACGTCGACGCCGCTGCTGACCAATTGGCGACGCGCGTTCCCCCTCCCCCGACTTCACGAGCGACGAGGACGCCCCCTTGCGCCGTAAAGCCGAACAGTCCGAGACTATGTTTAACTTGAGTGACGTCAGGGGGGGCGTGCTTGGAGGGTAAGTTGAATAGACTTAAGTAATTGTTAGTTGTATAGAATGATAAGGAATATTATAAAGTGGTTACTAGATAATTGCACAAGGGATAGATCTTTTGATCTTTAGTACTTGACTCGTAGTCGAATCCTACGGCATCCTACGATTAAAAGCAGCTAATTGTCATTGTTTAGGCACATGACTAGCAACAAACTAATGTTTTTTAAACATATGTACATATTTTGTATGCTTACAGGCCTACGAAATCATCAGATAAGACTGTTACTAGACAATCACCAAAGAAAAGAACATCCGGACAGGATACCAGTGTGGGCAGTAAGTACTAATTTTATTTACTTTATATCTATCATTCAGTGAATTCATTTCATTCAAAAATTCATTTCCGCTACTGTGTAGTAGAACATTTTTGACCACATCGAGTCTACTCTTCTTGTTCAGTGTAACCCTGGAGCCATCTTTTTTCCAAAGCAAATTTTATTCCACTTTAGGATAAGGACTTTTACGGCCTAAAAAAAAAAGATTTGGAATAAACCTTTAAAAAAATATTAAAAAAGTATTGGTATTTCATTTATTTTTCTGTGTTGTAGATTTGGTCGAGGTCAATCGTAATAAGGTTTTATTTATAACGTCCTAACAATGCCGTTTTTAACCTGTTGTGTTAATTTCAGCCGAAGGAGAGCAAGTGGAAATCACGATAAACAAGACTGAGCTAGAGAACTTACTGTACAAGAACGCCAAGGCGCTTCGCTCTATCGGCATCGAAGCCCTATTCGACTTGTACACCCAACTGAGCATGGTTCTACAAAATTACTCGAAACTTAACGATAGGAGCAAATTACCTCACGATTATCAGAATGTTATATCTAGGTATATTAATCAGTTAGCTAAGAAATGATGCGCTTAACGCTAAAGTTGGGATTATTTGGATGTAGACTTGGTGATAAAGTCAACTGAACTGTGTATACATGGCCTATAAAATTTATTTTGTATCTTGTGTTAATGAAAGGCCAACTGGGAATGAATTTTGTGAGTTCGTTTTGAAGGGGTTGACGTAAAATACTTTTACTACTTTTCATTTTTCAGACATAAAATTATTATGAAATTTAGTAATTAAACTTGTTTATAATGAACGTAAGCTAACTTGGCAATGTCCGATGCTTGATTCATATTGTTTCTCGTCTTCCCTCGTGATAACATCCGCTCTTATACTCTATATTTTGAGATTCTATGACTCGAAATCCATTATTTTATTAACACTTTAGGTTATTGAAGATTTGTTCAACAGCTTTGGTTATATTAACAGTGAACGTAAATACGTGTACAATGTTGATGTTTGTGTGAGAATTGGTCACTATAATTAAGTATTGTAAATAAAGTAGCAGTTAAAAGCAAGTTTCTTTGAATTTGATGTGTATTATAATTGTGTACCGTGTCATCGTATGTTCAGAAAGGAAATTGGTAAAAAATATACTATGCTACAATTTTTCTTCAAGTTTCATGAAAATCAGACTGATATTACGAGTTAATTGAGTTGCATATGTTATGTTCTCACAGTTTATTGAAAGTAGATCGTAATACAGACCAATTTAAAATTGTCCGACCATACATATAGATTTAGCATTCCGTAGAATCAAGTTATATAATTTGTTCTGTTAATCTATTTAATTTAGTCGAAAAGTGTTAATAATAAAATATATATAGCTGGCACCCTACTCTTAACTATCTGTGATATATATTTAAAAAAGTACAGGATTATATAAACATTATTATAGATACAAAACTGGTACATATTTATGTGACAGAGATTCAGGTTTACTGTGTAAAAAGCTAATACTTTTCGACTAAATATTTCAAGCTACTATCTATCTGTGCTTAGGGTTGTGCAACTTTATTGTAGAGATACGTGGTTTCTTTAAAAACATATAATGTTCCAAATAAATTAACATATATTACAGTTTATGAAGGCTCACGATGGATTTGATACTAAGATTACTATGAGAAAAAATATAAGATGTAAATACATGTTTACGGTTTTGGTTTAAATAACTCAACGTTTTATTTTTAGGAAGTTACTTTGCGTTAAGTTTAAAGTTACAATAGTTGTTATTTTCCTACATTTACAGGTTACTTGTAAACAAAATAACATACTACTAAACTAATATTTGAATGTATTGAATTTGCTAGAAGTGGCATATGCAATTACAATGTTGCATATCGAATTATGAAACTAAACTTTAATTATGAGTTATTGCTCACGTTTAAGACTAACATAGTCAAGGCTGAAATTGTAGTAGTGTAACACTATTTTAGTTCATATTTAAACAATATTTTACATCGCAGAATGAAAGCTTTGTGTAGCAGATATGATTTGCAAGACTGATAAATAGAGTCACTGCCATCGGAAATGAAGACTTTGTTTGTCCCATTAGCGGGGTCTATACAACCTTAAACTATTAAGAATACCTTCGTATACGACTAAGGCTGTGTCCCTAAAAACGAATCTGTTAGAGGCGGACTGAGTTTTCAGTGTATCTATTTAGTATGACCTTTCAAAGTGTATTTGAAAAGTGTCCACAGCTTGCTAGTTTTGCGCTCACTGTATGCAGTAAACAGTACTGGGGCGCAAGTCTACAAATGATTTTTAGAAATAATAGTTCATTATCACTTTGATAATGTGTAAAGTTGTTTGTGAAATACCAAGTGTCAAATTTCGCTTTCAAATTGACTGATTTTGACACTTTGGCTGTATTCAATGGTGAAATTTGACACTTTTGGTAATCCACTAGCAATTTCACATTATTACTGAAGAGAAATTGATAATATGACGGCTGAAACGCATATGTAGACTTAGCCCCCTGTACAGTTAGTAAGCTAACAGTGTGCCAACTGGAGACGCAGTTTTAAAGTGTATTTAAATCTGGTTGTGCATGACCCCCGATCACAATAAGTTAGAGTGTAAGTCCCAAATGAAAAAGGTTCAAAAACAGTGTGATATAAACCAATACATAGATTAAGAATTACAAAAATAAGAAACTAATAAGTTACCTATATCCAAGAGCAGGTTTAGATATTGTGTTAAGTTTATTACGAACTCACTTTTATTTGATTGCATAAAATTTTAAGTTTAAAACCAGGAGTTCTATAGGTCCTTTGATAGCTACGCTAGATCTTATATGCGCATACAATATACCTATTTTTATGCTCCCTTATGAGAGAATAGAAATTTCCTCGTTTGGTATATAAAGTGGTTAAAATAAGACTTGAAGTTCTTATACGTCCGTTAGTTGTCAAATAAAAACAACTGAATGAGCTGGGAAATGTATACCAATTGCCGACAACTTGGAGATTAATGTATATGGTGTTAAATTAAAACATCAGCATTAGTCGATATTCGTAAAGGATTACGAAGTTCAACCCACCAATTGTAAATATACTTGTGAGTTCAACTTTATATTGGTTGTCATTAATGTCGTATGCTTTTAAGGTCTTTCATTTATTTTGCATATCACATCACTGTTGTGTAAATACATTGGTTTGAGTGGTTTTACGTAGAGGTGTAGTGGTATGAAGAATTGATTCATTAATTTTATGCTGTTTAGTGAAGAAAGAAAGAATTGAGAAAAGGTTTTTAAAATTGGTATTCTTTGTATATTAATATTTGAAATGAAAAAATGCTAAAACGTGCAGCCCATTGTATTAATTTTGACGTGCATTTTAGTATTTTATAGCGTTTGTACCACTGCTTCTCCATGTAAATGAATTCTACTCATATTTAAAGTTTTGGATGTGTAAATGTTGTAAATGGAAAGGTTTTCGAAAAAGTAAAGAAGCTTCATTGCATTGTAACAAATCATTCTTTCCCAAGGTCGAATTTCTGTAACATTGTATTACCTTTTGTGTACCTTATTATAATTTAGTGTATTTATTATTGAATTTAAGTTATTAATAAAAGGGTCCGATTATCACGTGATAAAATATGGTAGTTTTAATTTATACTTACATACACATATTCTTACATCCATAAAAACATATGATATACATACGCTTTACGATTTGTCTATACATACTCACTTTTTTATTATGGCTGGGTAGTCAGAGGCTTGATCTCCAAAATTTCAAAGGCATGTAAGGTATGGGTCACTCAAAAGCTGCGTTTCTCAAGATAAACAGTATCCAACGTGATATGTAGTAAACCGTATCGCCGTATATAGGCACTGACTAACCTGTCCCGAGGGATAGCCAGGTTTCTTCACGATGTTTTCTTTCACCTTTACCGACTGTACACTTTTCCATATTGATAAAAGATATTTTTCGGGAAAAAATTGTCAGCTAGGTAATAACTGAGAACTGGAGTTATTCTGATGTTTCGTAACGCTTTGCTTAATGGATAGAAATTTCCCTTATAATATTTTATGGTAGTTTACGACATACTACCAGGGTCAGATGAATATGGGTTCGTAAAAAAGTCCTAGCTTATGTTCGAAAGTCAATAGATTTTTTTAGTTTCTGCCCCGTTTACAGGATTCAAGTGTAACGCAAAATTATTAATATTTTAAATCATTCAAAAGGTCAAAGGCATCAAGGAAGTGAAAGGTAAGATCCTTATTTACTAGATGAACATGAAAAGCAGGTCAGCCTTTCAAAATTAAGTTTGGTAAATATTTTCACTCTATACATACTGCACCATGGGCATGCGACGTTATGCTTTCCATACATATTTTATAAGAAACTAGCGACCCGCTCCGGCTTCGCACTTCTGGCTATTTAATGGATGTTATTATACATATAAACCTTCCTCTTGAATAACTGTATATATTAAAAAAAACCGCATCAAAAAATCCGTTGCGTATTTTCAAAGATTTAAGCATACAAAGGGACATAGGGACAGAGAAAGCGATTTTGTTTTATACTATGTAGTAATACAAAGTACCATGTCGTGCTTGGATTGGATGCTACGAAGTTATATAATGATCAATAAAATACAATGTTTAACCAGATAGCTTGTACTCAACGTGACAGTTCATGAGTTTATAAATGCTGTTAACTATAAAGATGATAGGTGGTTCTGTTAGACAGCATCCAACATGATCCTAACACGGGCTTTGATTGGCTCATACCTAACATGGCCTCGAAATTTCGGAGATGGGCATTTAAGCAACTGACTACCTCGTCACAATAAAAAATAAGGGTATATGTACACAAGTCGTGAAGCTTGTGTTATGTAGTTCTGATTTTGAAGTGAATGTAAATGAGTTAGGGATGGAAACCGAAAACCTCAGTTTCCGAATTCTTTCCTAAAAGTAAATAATGTGACAAATAAAACCCACTCAATATTGATTTCCAACTTTATTTTACAATTTTATTTTGTGATCATAATTTCGCTACGACGACGTCTCATCTTTTCACATTTATTACATGTTAAAATGTTACTAGAACATAAATATATCCTTATTAATATTTAAGATCAAATAGACAATCTTTTATACATTCTAATATAACGATAATATTTAGCATTTAATTTGTCATATCTTGACAATAAGAGCTTTCTCAAGGAGCTCTTGGGTTTAACACTTACGAACTCCACAGACAATTTTGCTGAATAATATGCGTTTGTTAGTGTAAAGTACTTTAAGAGATAACTGGGACGATAGACAACTATGTGCCAGGTAACTTTATAATGCCTGCGAAGTACGTAAATGCGATTAACCCTTACACGGCAAGAACAATTATCTAAAACTTAAAACGGTAAGTAAAACCCTAAAATTATTTATTCTGTACTCGAACTCAAGGAACTGATATTTTCAACTTAACAAAATAATCACAAATTATATAAAACACTTTTTGGTTTTCACGACAAAATTTAACCTCGCACTAACATTATCTACTACAAAAAATCAAGTCGAAATTTTATAATAATTTAAATTAGTAATTAAAATATTACTTATCAGGTATTCTTCGCACCTACATAACTTACATTTACAACCAAACTTAATGGAAAACATCTTTTATACACTTACAAAATAAAAACATTAAGTAACAAAATCACTCTTAATACTGCAGAATTTGTACGAATTCATAAAATTATTAGGTAATAGATTCGATCGAAAGTACTTTCAGAATTATATTCGAATCAGAAGAGATTGCCCGTGGAATGTTTTGTTTTGCTTTTGGCACATAGTCTCCACTTCAAACGAGATCGCGTATGTAATTGGAATACGGAAAGAAAGTTCACTATTTAAAATTTACGGAACATCTGGTTAAACTATACAGTAGGTAAAGATTTTAACCATTAAGTACCTTTAATATATAAAATCCCTGTAATTATAATATTGTAACTGCATTGTGAGTCTAGTTTTAAGTGTAAAACTACTAAGTTCGTGTACTTTTACGCTGTTGTAAATCTGTGATTATGTGTTGTAAAATGTCATTTACAATAGTTTTTATAAAATATTTGTAATGCAATAAATAGTCATCAGTCTTGTCTGTCAAGTGTTCAAAGCTGCTTAAACAAAGCCAAGTTCAACCAATATCAACCGAAGGCAATATCGCAATAGATAAGTAACAAATAAGTGCAAATACTAATAAGGTATTTTAACAAACGAATACTAACTTGTTGCCTATGTACAAACCAATGGGAATACTTATAGATTATTTAAAACATACTAACTACGCGTCGTGATGGAAATGATATCAGTGTTTATTAACTAATTCATTCATTACACTATAAGATCGAGAAGCTCCTTTTGATTTGAACATTATGTGTGAGGAGGTCTAAAAAGGGCGTGTGGTATTCAATCCAGTGGATATGCCGATTGGAGACCCCGCTGCCTTCGCTTTCTCGTAAGGTTTCGAGATACACTGTAGATAATTCTAATTCTACAACAATTACAAAAGAAAACAAACTACTTTTCACAAAGGAGGTTGGATTAATCCTCCGCAAGTTACGTTAAAATTTTCACATTTAACTTATTATTATTATCAATAATATTTACATCTGGAAATCGTTACTTAGTGTAGTCATAATTAACTAATGTTAAGATTATATTATATTACAACTTTGGTGAAACAATTTCACTTTTACGCACATCGTAGATAAACTTTGAAGGTTATTTCGACCTACTCATTGAAAACACAAGACGTATACACAGAAACGAAGTTTTTCTTACAATGATCATAGAATTATCAATGGTTTTGATAAAACTTCATGCCTTCTACCAACCGATGAGGTATTCATTCATATAAATAACTGCATTACTTTTAGCCACATATTTTAAAACAATTTAAAGGTACTCGTTTATGGTAAGGTTAAGTATGCAAAAAATGGAGTAATTGTATTTATTCTTTAGCAATTTAAATATGAAATAGATTCAAAGAGTTGTCCTCTAATCATTATCAGTTAAAATCACTGCTATTTATCGAGAAACTGGTCAGTAATAATAATAAACTATATTATAAAATAAATATTTATATCCAAAAGTGGATTCTAAATATATAACAAAAAATAAGAAAACTGATATTATAGTACTGAATTCTGTTAAAAATTTTACTAACGTTTTCATCAATAATCAAATAATTATTAACTATATTCGCAAGCTATCACTGTCGTTTTGAAGTTGTAAGAAACGAAAACGAAAAGAAAGGAGTTGTAGAGATAAATATGTATTCATTATTCAATTTGCTGAATGATGAAAAATAAATAAAATATATTCCAAGGTTACGTTCCTTTATGTAGGAGCTATGGACAGGTACCTAGTACTCGCTTTAAATGGATAAAACATTTAAATAAAAATAAATATCAAGCTGATTCCCTCTAAAGGACTACAGTCTAAAATCACAACTCTTGATCATTATTCCATTATTGCACCAAAAACAACAAAAAATCATGCTTTCACATCTCGCACCCGCTTACAACCAGGGCATTAACAACTCAAGATCCTAGCCGATCTATAAAGCATTTTGTACGCGATTAAATAGCATGTTAAAAGACTAAATACATGAACAAAGACCCGTAGCGATGTTACATTATTTAGTCTTTTAAGCATGCTAAATTTCTTCAATGTTAAAATTAGTACTTTACAAATTGTCTAGCATCTTAGTCTTTTCGACTCTACAGATCACATGTTGGAATGCCTAGTTCACAAACCTAGCCGCTAGATGTGTCCAAAGAAACTCAGTAACTAGAATTCAGATAGGTTACGCAATTCTTTGACAAGTGACAGAACGAATGCTGCATGCATATAGCAAATAAGCTTTATTGATTTTACGTTCTCCCACTTGTAAGAAGCCTGTTACAACACCAATACAGTTCGGAGAGTGAATGGAATGTGTCGTTCATTCATCTATTCGTTCAGTTGGTTAATCCTGTCCGTTGTGGTGCAGCAGTGGCGGGTGGTGAGGCGGCGGCGGCATGGGCCGGTATGCCTCGCCGTCTTCGTCTGCCGAGTTCTCTTTAGAGCGATCGCTTTTGCTGTCCTCCTCTTTAGGGTTGGACAGCCCGTCCAGAGCCATAGGCATGGACTGGTACATGTCTTTCCTGTCGATTCCGCTGGCCTGCATCAAGTGGATCATGTGGTAGGGGAGGGATAAGTACTCCGGAGGGAAGTGGTGGTAAATGGGGTTGGAATTGATGTCGGGCTCGGAGCTGTTGGGTCTGGGACCCTCGTCCTTTTCAAGTTTCGGCGGCTGGTTGTTGTTGTTGTGACCCCCTAGGCCTTCGAGGGGAGCTCCTATGCAGTCCTTGCGCAGTTGCTCTAGCTTGAGGCTCTTGCCGTATTTGCCGCGGACGTACATGAGGAGCGAGTTGTAGGGGATGCCGAATATCCGGGAGGCTTGGCTGGTGGTCATCTTCTTGTTCCAGACGTGCTGCAGGGCCTCTGTGAGCTCTGCGTTGGTCCAGGAGCGAGGGGGGCCGCCGCGGGGCGCGCTGTGCTGCCCCTTGGGACGCCCTGCCGAAGAAAGCAAAAGTTTAACTCATTTTTTAAAATAAGAACTAATTGATACAAAAAGTATAAGTATAAGTAATTTGTAATGTATGTTTTTATATATGCAACCAGGACTGAACTTATGTCGTAAAACTGCTTTACGTTATGCGAGTAAATACAAAATAAAAGGTTTTTTTCAATTTCGATAACTTTCATGTGAAAACCACGATATCATATTTAAGCTGTTAGAGTTTCCCATTATTTGTTCGAAGAGACATTAAATATCCTTTTAGGTAAATATTAAACATTTCCAAAATCACGCAAATGTATCCACTTCCAATTCAGCATATACCAGGTGATTCTGTCTTGACTATGTGGTGACATAGCGTCGACTGTTAGATGTGGTCAGAATGTGCTCACGGCATACATTGGGCGTCTTGATCGGATCGTGTTAATCAATGCGTGCTTTGCATTAGCCGACACATTGCTTCTATACATTGCCCGATTGGAATATAATACAGGTATATGAGGCAATGTTGAAGGTAAACTATTCAATAATGTGTGAAGTTTTAAATTTATACTCCCCTTTTCCTATAGAGATGACAGATCCCTTATTGCCTGATCCTAAAACGACTTTTGCTTCATTGATACATAATCCTTTTTTTTTATTTATAATACAAGTTATTATTTTACTTTTGCTTTATTTATTACTCTTCAGAGTAATAGTTTACGGATTAAGTAAACTTAGCTTTATCTAGGTATAAATAGAATGAAACTAAAATATATGGATAAAATACATACATAAATACGATAATATAAATAATTAACTTCTGTACTGCATATTAAATTAAGTACTTTATCTCCAAGTATTGTTTAAAAGAACAATTGATTCAATGATACAAGTGGAGTAAGGTAAAGTAATTGTTTGACTTATGATTTATGGTGCAAATAATGGAATAGATTCGTTTCGAGGTTATCCGTGGCTCGATGCACGGTCGATGGACTGGTAACCCTCAATTAGGATGGGCTTATCAATTATGTAGAACAATGTTGTGGTAAAAAGTATCTATAATGGAGTATGAGTAGTAAAGATCTCAAGGGTATTTATATTGTATTTTATCATTCCATGTTTATAATGGGCTATGGTTTACTTTTCAGCAGCAAACCATATTAATTTAATCATACTGTTTATTTTTGCACAGATGATCAATGAGACGACGAACTCTCTGATTTTCTATCCATTCCTAACTAATTAAAGCACGTAAATAAATCTATTTGCTTATATCAAATACATATATACTATATTTACTATACTATAACTGTCTATCTTTATAGGAAATCTAGATGCAGTAGGCAAAGCAAAATACATAATATATCTGTATTAATTTTTTCTTTGATATCAGTGTTTCACAATAAAACCACACTAGAGTCCTATCACAAAAAAATACATAGATGGCGTTACGAGTAGAAAATACTTGAATTTTTGGTATAAATTTTCTCTGTCACAGAAATGTACTTACACTTCTTAGCTCCTTTGACGCTTCCAAAGATGGATCCGTCCATCTGATGCTGTCGAGGGTCCACATCCATCATGGGGTACATCTTGTGGTCTAAACCCTGGGGAAACATGTGTCCCAACGGGGTATCCAGACCGAACACTGTAACAAAAAAAAGGGTATATTAGTACTAGATCATAGGCAAATTAGCTATTTATTTATTAATATCTATATTTGTCTATCTTTACAGGAAATCCCAATGCAATAATATTTTAAAATAAGTTTTTAGGCAGACAATATTAATAATATTAGTTTACATATCCATTCACGTTTTTAATTATTTTTAGCTTAATATGGCTGTAATGTTACATGGATCATTGGTGACAGGTATCTAATCCACGCCTAATAATAACATTTTAATCCCACTGATTAAGTCACCTACTGTGACATGAGAAGAACGGCAGCTACTTAGCATTCTTTTTACGTCCGAGACTAGTACAGGATGTCATTCATAATAAATATCAAATATACAATAAATCAAGCTGATTTAGTTGGAACGTAATTATTGATTGCTATTTTATTTGGCTTAGGATATGTAGTAAAAAGATGTGTAAGAGATAAGGGGGTAAATGGAGTCAAGAGGACGATGGGCTAGTAACCAGTCTCAAAGTTTTCATATGAATGTCACTACAATTCTATTAGTTGTGCTAATAGTGAAAGAAGAGATGAGATCCACCTTAAGAAGTAATAAGTCGTGAGTATATGTATGAAAAATTATTTCTCATCATATTAAAATAAATAATAGTTGAATAATTGAAACAAAACGTTTAAATAAAACAGATCTTCATTAAAAGTTCAACTTCGAGAATTGTTAGTTGCGCTACTCCACACAAGATGGCGCTAGAGTCGGTTTTAAAGTGAAAAGCTCTTTAATCGTAACAAGCTTAGTTAGCGTAATATTTTTAAACTGTTAAGATAATGATAAATTGATTTAAATTAGAAAAGTACATTTCTATTTTAGGCCAAGAAAAGACTAGTTTATCATTGATTATATTATTTTTTCTTGTTATACATAAAAAAGTAGATATCAATATTATAGACTTTTATTGAAGATATCCTAAAAACCTCTTTTTAACTTCTTAAACAACCTGAAAAATAATGTAGCAGCTTACATAAAAGCTCACAACAATGTTAGCAAACCTATCAGAGTCTAAACGTATGCGAGAGGAGTGCGAAGTGTAATTAAAACAATGAAGTGGCACTTTGCATAAATTTCCTAGTCCTTTACTCGTAAGAGGATGAAAAATAAACAAAATAAGCTACATGTTAAGTGTATGGAAATAAGAAGTTAAGTATTATTGCTTACTTAGTCTTAAATATGTATGTGTATTTATAATGCATTGGGCTAAACAGAAGCTCGAAGCGTCAAATATGTCGGTGTGTTTGGAGTAATTAGGATTTGGTGAATGTAATACTTCATATTTACCACGAATAAAAATAGCGAAATTAAATACACGAATTTTGTATTTTTTCGTTATGGGCAATAAATATAGAAATGTAGGAATATAAACACATTGTACTCTAGATGGTGACTATGTAAAAACTAAATACTACTAATAATGTTGTATAGTAAACTACTTATTTCTGTACTGTTGTTTATTTTACACGGTAAAGATTGCTAAACATTCACCAATAAGAGAATTGCATCCGATTTCATTCCTTACAACTTCATCAAGAATTAAAATAGCGAAAGGTATTTCGGCATCTTTTCTTAAATCCACACTTTCGAGAATTATAGACGTGAATATACATATATGTATTTCTTATGAGTACCGACAATGTCTTAATTAGTGAACCTGTGAAGACATCCGTCTAGACTTCTAGGTGATCTAACAATCTATTTTACAACCTACATCCATCTTGGGAAGGTTTACAATGTATGGGACTTAATTAGGTATACGGGTATAAAAGATCTAGTATTCAAAGTATAGACTATTTTAAGGTTTAATAGGTTGATACTAAAATTTACATACATACACATCACGCCTGATTCCCTGTAGAGGGATAGGCTGAGATCACGGATCCCCATTGGTCCCAATACTGACAGACCACTTTCGCTTCATTGACACTCATACATCTTTTTATACACACTCGGCGTTTATTACCTAGCGTCTTAATTAGTGAACTTTTAATTATTACAAAAATTTCATGTTGTTTTTGGTGATCATTTTAGTGAATTTTGTCATATAAGTGCGACGTATATTTGACAGATTGTATCATGAGTAAACAATTCAATTTTAATTTGTTAAAAGTAAATCAGTGAAAAAAAATTATCTAAGTTTCTGATGTATCAACTAACTTCTGATTAAAATACTACTAAAACTTTACAGACAAGCTTAGATATTAGCAGATAAGCTTTGCATCAGGCAGTTAATTTAGTCGTATTAATGGTAGTGGGCTTTCAAAGTGTAAAACTGATAATACTTTGTCGCAATACCACTCTATATAAAATTGTATTCCTAGTATAACTCCTATTATGCATGAAAGTCTCGTGACTAAGGTTTTTGTTAGATTTCATTACAGAACATGCATATGCTGGATGGAATAAAGTGGAAAGGCATTCTAGTATATGGTCTGGTCTAGATAGTCGCAGAGCTCGTTACAAGTACAATCGCCACTGTAGTGCCTACGTAATGGCCATCCATTGAATGACTATTGTGAGAGAAACTTAAGTAAAAAGACCTGAATCTGAGGCACTTTCTAATCCGTTCTCGGCAATTATTGGAAAATAATTACTGAACCATGAATACTTTATAAATGGACTACAAATCGAAAATTCACCACAGTGAAGCATATAATGAGATGACAACATTTTAGACGAGTTTAAATATAGACTGTTCAATTGAATAGCCAATTTTTGGGTAAATACTGATTGATACTTTAACGCCTCATTATGCATGTAACCTATGTTGAAAAATTCTAGAACGGAATAATAAAATGCATTAATTAGTTACATATTACGTTGAAAACATTAAAACTATCCCAACGATAAATTAAAGCATCGCATAACAGTTGAATGACCAGTCGAAAGTTTGCACAACAATCGATATCTCCCCCACATGTCTGCGAGCACGTGTCTCAGGAAACTGAGTGCCAACTCCGTACAACCCTTTCGGGGGTGAACACCCTTTCATTCACCGCGACGTACGACAGACTGCCGTAGCCCACCCCACGACCTTGGCACGCATGTGTGGAGGCACACACGCCGGGAACAGACACAACAAGCCGCACTGCATACGAAGCCATTCAGCTCAGTCGGGACGCCACTCTCCCGCGTGGGAGGCAGTGTACGAGCCCCTTTACGGTCAGCGCATTCCCCACGTACATTCGCAACGCGAGACTACAACTATAACTGTAAATTACCTTTATCGAGCGCACTCAAATCTAGGTCGTATGGAATCAGCATTAATTATCGAAGCTATCTAAGAGCGGTGCCGAACGACTTACAATAGATCACATGAAAGATAGCACGCGAAGGGTACGCCGATTATGAGGCGAGAAATGGGTTGGCCATTGTCTGTGGCCTATTGGGCCGAAGAGAAGCGCCGCGGCAATCAAAGCGTGATGCCAGAAGCTAGGTCAGCCGATGAGCAGCCTATCCTTGCATTGTTCGCAGCCATCGCGTGCCAATGTGAGTCCCCAATACATAACAATATAGAGAGTAAACTAATCACAAACGCAACCCAAGTATTCGTGATGGGACCTTGGGCCGAACTGAGGCTGAGGACGCGCTGTTCCCAAGCAGCAAAAACGGAGGCTACGCGCAACCAAACCGACATTTTTCCTCATATAATAATTAAGTACGGTTTTTTACAAATAATAGTTTAACAGTAAAATACAATTTAACGCATGTAGGATATTACAATTCCATAGACAATGGCAGAGATAGTGCCAAAATCCGAGCCTCTGTAATAAGAACACATTAGATGAATCATACACTTGCACACACTCGAGATAATTGTCTGGGAATAACTTTAAATGTAAATCATAGTTCTAACGTGTTAATTTCGTAACTCCGAAAGCTAATTTGGGTATTGAAATGTATTTTGGTTGATTTCCCATGTGGAGCCGTGTGAACACGCACGCAGCGCCATTGTCTCGGTTCGCGCCATCAGTGACAGCGCGCGCATCTCATTGTCTATGGTGCGACGACGCCGGCGCAGAGATGACGATGGCGGTTTAATGGCGACACTCTGGGAGCTAATCGGGTGCTCCACACGAAAGGCTCATTTGAGCGACTGCCTATTTGTATATCATTATGCGGTCGTAATATATCAGGGAGAACGTGAACTTTTCCATTACTCCCGCTTTCTTTTTTTACTTGTTGGTGAACGTGACATGGAAACACGGCTCATTCACACCTGTACATCAATTGCGGTCGCGGGTATAGTTCCGCAATAATATCAGCAAACATGTTTCCCTCCATATAGAATGAGCGATTTAGAATTGTTTGTGGTTGAGAGCGCGAATCGATATTCGATAACACGTGAGACAAAAAATCGATGCAGAAGTCATTACTGAGTTGAATAGCGTTCGCTTTCTCTGCATGAAGAAATACGTCCAATAAAAGGTCCATTTTAAATTACGCACCGCAGTAGCCTGCTGTAGCTTATTCGATTACATAAAGCTCGATCAATTCACGAGTATGGTTAGACCACTTGGTTTTCCTTGCTAGTCAAAACAATTTGACCAAAGAATTCATACTCAGCCTTAATCGCAAACCGTATTTAAAATTTCTACATTAATGAAGTCGTGTAAGTAATTGGTCAGATTGAGATGATAAAGTGGGTAAAAGTATAATTTTGGTATTATAATAACTTTAAACCATTTTCAAAACATTTATGGTTATTATTCACAGTAAGTTTTCAAGATTTCGAACACTGACCTATCTATAGATAAAAACACCTACTTCGAAAGTTCTTATATGTCGTATAACACATAACTTACAAGGAGATTGGCATGTTAATAATGCACCTAGGAAAGGAATGTATGCATTGCACCAAAGCTTACTAAGCTCAGTCGCAACTACGTATAAATCAAAACAAAAGGGTCTATTATCGAGTGGAACACTAAATCGAAATTCAAAACAATTTACGTATGTGGTCGGTCGCCTCGAGAGTGCTTTTTGGTAACATGGCCTACAAACATTTACTTGGAGCGAGAAATATCGATACCAGTGCATAAGTTTTATTATTATAAGTTTAGTTTTTTATGATTAATGAATATCAAAAACTCCAGTTAAATTAAAAAAGAACTAAAGATGTTTCCTTCTTGTCTAGTTTATTTCTTGATAAAATAAGAATATATATAATAAAGCTTTTAAATTTGTATCTTTTCAAACACGCTTCACTCACGCTTTGTCTACAAATTTTACAGATATGATTCAATTATTCCTAAAATAAAGAACAAGTACAGGGCCGAAACAGGATACCAAAGGAATGAATGGATTCCGAATCCTAATCTACAAAGACATACCTTGTAAGAAGTCTACGTCCATCGGATTGCGATATTCCGCTTGTGTTGTTTCTGGTAGACATGTAAATAAAAGATCTTATCATTTTCCTGATTGAAATATTTGATGGATAAAAAGAAACTTTTTCGAAATTCTAGATAGACAGCGAAAGAACTAGAAAAGAAAGATGGCGACGAATTCAATAAAAAGGTAGTTATTAATGGCGATGGAAGTCGCTTTCGACAAATTGCGAAAGAACAATAACCCTGCGTTTGGAGGCACTCGTCCACTGAAAGCATACGCTACACATTACTCATATAATGGTAATTGGTAACTATTGGTGACTCAGCGCAACAGAAAGTAAACGTGGGGCCCAACACATTACTCGGAAATCACTTGACGTGACTTATCCAAATTCCTCGAGCAAAACAAAAAAGCTCCGCATTATTTTCGGTAAAAAGCTTTGTCCCGTTATTAGATTAGGCAATCGAACTCATGCGAATTGTCTCTCGCTCCTAGCAGACAATTCTATAATTAAATTGTGAGTTATTGTGCACAGTCGAACAAAGTTTTAGACTTTGTAGTGAACGCTTATTATTTGAGGTTAGGCACAGGTAACTCTAGTAAGGACTCCTTCCCACGCAGTGCGTAGGCTAACATAACGTATTACCCAACCACCTGACGAACGGTGATTACGATAAATCCGAATCTGTAGCCGAATGTGAGGAGCAAAAAGCCACGAGGCCACCGGTAGGAAGTCACGTACCCCTTAACACGCACTCGGCCTGCATGGGCCCCTGCTCCACAACATTGTGGTTTCCGAATTTTGAGCCTTCACCGAAACTTGGTAATCGGCTGATTTGTAATCTGCCTCGAACGCGATAAAAACTCGTCCGTCCCCCGTCTTTTGTCCGATGCTTTTGCAACTTTGTGAAATATCTTTTGATGGAGTTGTCCGCGAGGAAAGTTGTCCGTTTTTGTCGCAAGAAGCTCGACCGCGGCCACCACACACCTTTGTCCCGAGGTTCCAGCGGCGCGCACTGCTAGCAAACAAACGGGCAATGTTCACGCGCTCACGACGTATCAGTGGCTCATTTTTTGGTCGCGTTTTCGTGGTCTCCAATTTTAATTGCTTTCTAAAGTCGATTCGTCGCTCGATTCCCATGACGGTCGCTGTGAAATCGACTAGCACACGTAGATGCATGACATGTAGCTTTTTCGTGGGCCCTTTTTCTCTGTTTATCGCCGGAGCGAGATCTGGTGCGACTCGGGCATTGTGCCGCGAGGGGCTCCGCGCAAACGCTCCTCCTTGCTTTTGGAGCGTCATCCTCGCGCGCGGATGTCATTCAAAATTGGAATTTTACGCACGGAATCGATTCCTCCCGAGAGGGCGCGGAGGGCGGCCGGCCTAAGTAGTCGGCGCGCGATATCATTGTGTGTCGAATAGGTTAACAGAATTATTAATTGATTGTAGATAGGATCATGCGAGCATCAATCTCGGGCGGGATTGTTCGTCGGCACCTCTTTATCGCGCCACGGAGAGCGGCGGCGCTTTTCTCGTGTCATGGCGCGCACAATGGTCACCGGAACATCTCTCGGTGATTAAATTCGATGTGTGATTTGTGCGCCAGCGCTATGGGAACTGAGCGATTTAATTTCGTGAAACAAATTAGAATCCATTCACGATAACAACGCGGCGTTAGCGTTAATCCCATTTGCGCGGGCATCGCACTTGGCGCTGTCAGCGGGCGCACCACGCGTCGCGCCGATTGTCCAAATTCAATTTCGGAATTATATTTGCATACAGTTATCTCCAAGAAAGAAAGCTCGTAGAAAGTACCCACTACTGCTGACCTATTCTTGTGGGAAAAGTATAAATCATAACCGAGTGATAAGCACAAACACAACAATAGTAGGTAGTTAATATGTAATGTTTTTTAAAATATGAATGTTTTGGTTTCGGAATATTGTAGGCATGTGTGACTTTCAACAACACATACAATAGTCAGAATTGTAAACAGAGCAAACTACTAGCCTTTTCGCTTGATAGCTTTAAGGTAAAAAGCGAAGGGAAAATGTCGCTTATTATTGAATAATATTAGGCTGCTGGTTACGCAAAATTTTGTTGCACCTTTAATTTTTTGCAACTAATAGGATAACAAAGCTTAGGAATAATCTAACTTACTTTGCATGCATAAATCATAAAAATTAACAGACAACCACGATTAAACTGTCAAAATTTGACATTTTATAAAATAAACGTGACCCGTTAGTTTCTTTTTAAAAATCCTTGAAAGAGTTTTCGAAAAAGGTTTTATCAAAGTAGAACGTAATAGTTTAACACCGCAGGATCATGCCCTGGGGGCCTATTCGTGTAAGTAGGGGTGCGATTAAGTAAACTGTTGCAGGCAGCACCCTCTCTCGGCATCAAGTGGTCAATTTGTCATTTCGGATGGCTTGGGAAGAAAATAGGCGAATAGGTTATAGTACAAGATTAGGGGAGTAACAATGAGTTAAAACTTATTTATATGCTTTGAACGAATGTTACGTAGATAAGGAGAAACACGGGGATTCGATTTACAGATTGTTAATAAATATACTTACAATGCGGTTAAGTAAAAGATGTCAATAAATTCTTATTTAAGAAGTTACCATATCAGAACAGACGAGATATTAGAAGATACATATAAATAAATACAACAACATATTCTTTTATAACCTACATAACTGACATAAGCTCCAAGACTGACATTACGAAAGAGCAAACAATCGACGCTAGACCAACATCGATGCATCTAATTCAAATTCAGATATCATGCATGTTCCAAGATCGTGCTCCATGCGGCATGGTTGCTATCACCTTTCACGAGGCCTCACTTTATAAGTGTATAAATTACAAGCCCTAGGTATAGGACAACAGAGCCTAGCGACGCCCACGTCACGGACACTCCGCGACCGAGTAACCTGCGTGGTTGAGACCTCTTTGGGAGAAAAAAGGTTTTATTCAGTGACGTTTGGCATTAAAAATAAAATATTTCTGCAAACACATATGTGATTATAATATTATTATGAATAAAACGTTCAGTATTATAAAATCCTCTGATATATTGGGTTATGCATGGGTTTCTATACAATTAGACAACTAAAGATTGGTGTGTTTTCTGCTTAGCATATTGAATGAAAAGAAACTGGTTAAATAAAGGATCAGCTTGAGACAGTCATTTTAAAAGTGCGATTATAATATAAGAATGTGATATGGAATATTATATCTTGCTATTCGACAGTGACTAAATAATTACAGAGAATAGATTCTTCTTATTAGGCATCACAACAACCTATATTATACCTAAATTAACTACACCAATTGCTTCGCATGATTCAATCCACCCTATAGACTATGTTTGATATAATCAACAAAGATAAATCCGTTTCAATTATCTCGGATCTCCATTTACATTTCGATCGACTGTACAAACAGACCTACCATCCTACGTGTGCTCATAAATTATTATTGTTATACTGCATCGTAGTCCTTAGCCGGTCATTATAATGCCTAGGTACCCTAGTGTTCGAGCTAACGTATGAACATAAAGGAATTGTTTGTATTGCTCATATGGAGACGAAAAAATGACTTATAATTGAATTATACTTCATTGTACTTGATATAGGTAGAAAAACCATAAACACAGTAGCGTACACATTGAATATTGAGAATACATTGAAGTAGAGATCCCGCCACATAAGGTGGCAGTTGGAGGCGTCGCCACAGTCGCGTAATTCAGTGTTACCAGTAAACACGCCAAAACTAGCACTCACTGTGCCATACGGCTCGTTACATTATAGGTTTCATTTGTAACGGTCTTTGGTTGCAGAGCTATAAACTCAAATAAAACAAATTAATATATCAAAGTCAAAATATGTTTATTAAACTATTTCAAACATGATTAATAATTAACGGGACTTATCCTTCTTATTATATATTACATATATTATGTGTTCCTTCACTCTGTCCGCAATAGACCGTTTAGTGTGTTCGACGTAGGATTTCCCACAGCTGCAATCAATCTTATACACACCCTTATATCTTATATCATGAGTATAAATCGCGAATCTCTTAAAACTATTATTTCAAACATGGCACTGAGCATTGTCTTTACATATTTTTTACCGAGGTTAGATCAGCGGAGACCCTAGCTTGGAGAAGAACTAACAAGAAACTCCGGAAATCAATTTATTATAATCACCCTTAACAAACATAAAAATTACAAAGAGTGGGCAAAAAACACAACGCTGGTAATACTAAATTCACCTTTCATACAAAATAACACGCAATGGCGGTAACGTCAAATTTAGTTCCAAGTTTGGCTACTGCCACCTTATGTGGCGGGATCTCTATATTCAAACCTCTAAATCAAGCAATGGATTCATTAAAAGTGATATGAATATTAGTATATTTTGTGGCCAGCAGAAGTTCATGACCATAATATAATACAACAAATTCATTGTAATTACAGGTCCGAATAAGACATAGTTTCGGGGCATGAAATTGTTATAATAACAAAATTGTATTAATAATCGATCAATTACTTATTATCAACGGGATTGACTGTCTTCTATATAAATTCCAGTTCAGTTAGGTAGTTATTTCATATCAGTATCATTCTACATCCATAGCAATATTATAATACAACAAGACATGAAATTATTTTTTTTATAGTGTAATATTATTGTGACTATAAACCGAAAGTAATTTAGTACGGGTTTTAATGTCAATATTTATGAAAATTTCTAGAAACGGAGAAAATAGGTAAATGACTTGAGCACGCCGGACAAAATACTAATAAAACGGGAGAAAATATCTAGTTTATTACACACGAGGTTAAGTTTCTTGGTGTTCTTGTGCAATAAACAATTAAATAAATGTTAGTAGTTAGACATAATTACTTTCGTTAATTGATAGTCGAATTAATATTTTTTTCACTTCCTTTCAATCACTATAACTGTGCATATTAATAAAATAATTACTTCAAAACATAAATAACTAGCTTCTGTCAATTCAAGAAATTAATGTCAAAGACATGTCATGTAATAAAAAAAGAAAAATCCTCAAACGAGGCCGTGATTATGCATGGTAATGAGCCAGCAGCAAGGAGGTTCGATTGATAACCGGTCTCCTTAGCCGTGTTGTTAATTGATAATCGCGTCACACGTGGCGCGCCATGCGAGACAAAAAGGTGCGTCCATACGCGAAACAATACAATGGGCTTGTTACGAAGATATTAATTGTGGCCAGCACGCACCTTGCACGGTTATTAGATATGTTACTACTATGTTAATTATCGACATGGGAATATTGTTATCCATGCCAAATGAAGATTCATTTGTGCTGGTTTCTATTGAGTGTTTGATTAGCCCAAGATATATTTGGAGATTGTAATTTGTGGGTTTTAAAATCTAGCATTGTATTGTTGTTCTAATCAGTAAATAAAACTACCGATTTATTATAATATTTTTTTGCGTTTAGACGTAATACTAACTCACGCTGCGATAAGTAATTAATTAATGTGACAAATACTAAATTTAGTTCACTGTCATTAAGTAATCAGTGATTTTAATTCAAACTACCCTAACTTTTAATTTCATAAATTTTGTGATATTTACAAGTTAAAACCGCAACATATGCAATTGACATCTAATACACCGCCATTTTAGTTAGCAATTTGTATGCAATGCACTAAAAGCGTCCGCTACACGAGAAGCTATAAAGCTATCGATCTAGATCTAGTTAGGCAGATATACGAAAGGCCATAAAACGAAACCCATATATGTAAATAGATACGAATTTCCCTCTCAAACTATAAACCTGAAAACGGTCGTTTGTGGGTCACCGGCGCAGGCTCAAGTTTTAATACACGATTCAATGTAAATTTGCAACTAGCTTTGCTGTCCGAGGTGTCAATTGTGTTGGTACTGCGCGGGTTGCGGCCAATTTGAATGGCCGCTGGACAAGAACACACTGTTTGAATAACATATAATGGCCCTGATGTGCAAGCAAGGACTAAGCTTTACGTGTCAAGCTAAATTTGTATTAGGTTTACTTATTGGAAGTAGCATTTGGTAACTTTATATAATATACAGCTGAAACTATACTATAATATATTACGTGACAGGCAATTGAAAAATAATACGTCTGTCATTCAACTTACAAATATTACTAATGAGTACATTTACGAAATGCATCGAATAATACGGTGAGGGAAAACATCGTTAGGAAACCTACCTGTTCGTCGAACAGATAATAGTTAGTGCTTGTAAATGGCGACATGGCTGACCACCTGTCACATTGAGTACTGACTATCTGGTTAACACGTGGGTTTGAGGTGTCCATAGAATTACTACCTTCGCAATTGCGGAGTTGGACACCTGGACCTCTGACTACCCCGCAAGGGTTAATGGTCGTGAATGCGTTTGATTTTGTATTTACATTATTCATACATACACATCAAACCTTTCATTCCCTGTAGGGGGTAGGCAGAGATCACAGATCCCCATCTGTCACGGTCCTGACAAACAACTTTCGCTTCATCGACACTCATACATAGTCGGCTTATAGGTACTTCTAATGTCACCCTTTTTCAACATGGTATATTCAGCATAATTCATTTTTCCTCCATACATTTTGAAGTTTCTTAGGCATCGTTTAATATAGCTCAAATTTATTGTAAGGTTAAAAACTGTAATACATATTGTTGGTTTTTCCGTCAATTCTATCAGTATAATGCAAAATGTTCGCGTGCGCATCTCAGTCAGTCAATATGTCAATGTCGATTCCCGCGCTCGGCGTTTTTATCGATATCCCCCAAGGCAAAGGCTTCGCGTGATTACGCCGAGAAAAAAGTTTTGTTACGCCTTTTCGGTACTACGTTGTAGTTTGCTAGTTTTCGAGATTATGTTTCAAACAATGTAAATTTTGTATGACCATTTTTTTTATAAATTATTTCACAGATATAAAATAACAAATTATCTAATACATGAGTACTGTTATACAGTTTAAATTGTGATTGTTAAAAGACTTACAATTACATATAATAATTCCTGTTAAATACATTAACAAAACTTAACAAAGAGTAGATACACAAAACCAATAATACAACACAAAACCATGAATAAATGAACAAAAAGGACGATGTATGGCGAATGGTAGAAAGGGTTAAGTATTGTAATCCAGAAACAGGTTTGATTGGCTGAAAATTGGTTATTCACGTCAGTATTTCTTTACCTGACTATCACGGTATTTGTAATAGTCAGTATTTATTATTTAAATACGTCAATTATGGGCATTTAAAACATTGACTACTGCCTGATTGGTAAAATAAAAAAGCTATTGAGATGACAATCTCTGAATGTCGAATAAGTTACAAATATATTGTTATAAGATATGTATGTTAAGGTAGTTATTAATTTAAAACACGTTTATGATGAGCAAATTATCTTAAGATACCTACTTTTAATATTAATTGTGGTCATAATGGACTACAATCTGAATCATACACAATTTTTTTTAAAACATTATGAAACACGTATTATATGGGCTACTATTATAATAGTGTTCACGCTTTAATTTCTGGAAAGCTTCGAATTCAAATTTAGAAGGGTTGGACCCTTCTTTTTGAAACGTGGGCTAATAATGTATTCCAACTCTATGATATTTATTATGTTCGTGTAATATACACTTAAATTTTGATCGATATTTTTGTATTATTTGTATTTATATATTTACTTCTGTGTGTTAATCAGTTTTGTGGTGATTTTAATTACACTAGTTGTAACTTAATATTTATTGCATATTATCTATTTTAAGTAAGTACTTGTTTTAGGTAATTAAAATATGTAAGTACAGTTAATTAGTGACTTTAACTAATTCTGTGTCATTCAGAGTGAACAGAACCTTGAAACATATCGGACAGTTACTATTTCTCAAAAAACATATATTAAGTCATAATCGATTACTTTTGGAATTGTATGTGATAGTATTTATATTAGTAATAAAATAAGTGACACTACTTAATTTAAATTCGATGTTAAAACAAAAGTAATTACATCTATCTATCTATAATACCTACTAATATTATATAGTTTGAAATTAATGAATTTATATAGTTAAAACATTGCAAAAATTTACGTAAAATCTTTTTAACCATAAACAAAAAACTACACAGATTAATGTCAACACAGTCCTAGAAAAGCCTAGCAATTTGCTCACCCTACAAAACATGGGCCTTCCACAACCCTTCATTACAATCTACGACTATTATAGACGTAATCAACCACTCGCCACATACGAGCAGAGGAAACAATAAAACAAAATTGACGTATAAAGTATATACAACCTCCTTGAACGAATTCCGAACTTTATGGACTGTGTTCAGTGGTTCGATGAAAGAAAATAAAATTATACAAATACATGAAAATAAAAATATACGTTTCATTGAATATTTCGTCATGGTTTAGGAAAAAAAAGGTAGGTTAGGTAAAAGTTAGGTTAGTTAGCAATAGTAGCTAGACTATCACATAATAATAACTATCTGAAACCATTTAAGGGACTAGCCCTTTTATTACTTTCGAACGGTGCCGAGAAGGCAAAGACGGGCAAAATAAAAAACATGCTTTTACACAGGTAAGTACGGAAGAAACGGGAACAACGCAACTCATAATATTAGGGATAAACTTCCAAGAGATGGCGTTACGAGACCTTCGCAATTTAGAATGTGAACTGTACTTTTATATTTGTGTCATAAAATGAGCATAATGGTATACTTTAAAATACATTAGGAGTTGTTAGATGGCAGTTTAATACATGTACCTTCAGTAGGTAGAATTTTATCACTGATTGACTTCTATCTAATCAGATGTAAGTTAGCATTGTTTATTTGCTATTCAACTATAACGAAAGGGCGATTAGATGAACAAAAAACGTTAGATGAACGTATTAAGTCGTTGATTGGTGGCCATTATGATTATCACGCATCTACTGGCTCGAAACGACATTGATCGGTTCACCTGACTTCGTTTTTTCATTTTACAAGCAACTTGTGATCAATGTCATCATTTAACCTAATTCTTGTTTACTTGTTACTGGTATTTGTTTTTATTGTTAATTGGAAAAAATATCTTTGTTTATCGTGAAGCAGGGCCATAACTTATTTTAAATGTGTACAACCTCTTAGGCAAAGATAATAAAATTAAGTTCCAACAGATAATCCAGCCTAGATATTATAGATTTTATTACACTCATATGCAGTTATAAATATGCAATAGGAACGTTAGGTTAGCTTCTCACGTTTGAAGTTTAAAATCGTCCTGTTATAGGCTATTTTATCACATACATAATAAAGGTTTTATAATTGAATCGCGGCAATAAAACTGTTGACATGTGTAATATAATAAAGTAGGTAAGATAAATGTTGTAATAATACTCGTAGGCCTATTCATTGGCATATTGATGATGTTATCGTTAACGAATGAGGCTGGGCAGAGTTAATTAACGTTTTAGAAAGCCGCTAAAGTGCAAGACAGTCTTATCTGCAAATTTATAATGAAAGTTGAGCCTGGATGATTTATTTCATAAGTATTTGTGAACACCTATCTGATTTTTATTAGATGAAGAGTGGAAGGAAACTAGGTATCAGTTAGAACCTATTTTTATTACATATTAGTTATAACCTACCTACAGTTCTAATTACAAACATAATTAACTAGTCACTGTAATAGCAGCAGTAAAACTATATTTTTAATACAGGTTTGTAAAAACATTAAAGTTTGAGACGTCAAGGATTTTAGCGAGGTTTAATTTAATAGATTTTGACAATTTTCATGTGAAAATTGAGACTTTTTTTCGAGGTTCGCTGACAACGAACTTTACTTAGGCATCTCTAAATAAATTTTATGATAAGCTAAGTCAAGTCATTTTTTCGCATATGTTATTAGTTACGTGCCCACCCGCGAAAATAATGATTGTTAAGTATCTAGTATCTAAATATGATGCCTCTATTTTATTTAGATAACAACAAGGTTATATAGTTAAATCTTGTTTTAAATTGAATTTATTCAATATGAAATATCTACTTTTAAGGTCACGTGAAATAGGAATTAAAGTTTATTATCTCATAATAATGAAGCTTAATTAAAACGTTTAAATTTGCTTAGAAGTAATAAATGTATCGTAAAAACAACATTCACTTGTAGTTTAACGAATTATAGGTAACTGAAGGTACAAAACTACGTACTTATTCCGAAAAATCGGGTTGGGCTAAGATTTACGGAATACTGATAAAGGGTGATTAACGGTACACTTAATATGAAAAGCATCGACTTACTGTGCGGGGGCGTCATGGGCATGGAGCCAGGCGGCGGCACGTGGCCGAAGAGGTCCGGGTGCGAGGGGTAGAGGCGCGGCGCCGGGGCAGGCTCCTCGGGCACCTCGTCCGCGGGCCCCGGCGGCGAGCGCGGCGGCCGGCCCACCCGCACGGCCTTGAGCGCGCCTGCCCCGGCCGCCGGCGTCGGGGAGCGGCGCAGCGACAGGTTCTCGGGGGTGTCGTCCTCGGCCGAGCGCCTCCGGGGCCTCGCCTGCTTGCGCCGCGGCTGCGGGCTGCTGGGGCTGGCCTCCGTGGCCGGGGGCGACGGCGTGGGCGCCTGGCTGGCCGGGGCCTCCTCGTGCTTGGCCTCCGCCAGCCCCCGCACCTGCAGGGACTCGCCGGCCCTTATCACCGTGCTCAGTTGCTCCTGGGCCACGGACACTTCCCCGCGGTACATGAAGTCCACCACGGCCTGCACTTCCCACCCCTGGAAGTCCTTGAGCACTATCACGGGGTGTTTGCAGGGGTTCTCGCTGAAGATCCGCCTGAAGAGGGGGCTGCAGGCGCCCAGCAGCACCTTGTGGGCGCGCACTCTGCGCTCCGAGCACACCAGCGTCACGTCCACCAGCGTCTCGGCGTGCAGCAGCGCCTCGAAGGCTCGCAGCAGGTGCGCCTGGTGGTTGTTCCAGCGCAGGCTGTAGTGCTCCTCTTGGGGGCCGCTCAACGGTTGAGCCATCATTCTGGGCGATTGCGATCGGGGGCACTCCGGCCGAGAACGGAATCAGCACTGGCACATGAGAGTCAGCCTCACAAATGTCACACGTCAATAACACAGTCCGAGCGGCGCGTACGTATCGGGAGGTGCACGTTCGCGGTGCAACACGTTCTCTCTGGTGGAGCGTCGAGCGCGGAATGAGCGAGCGGCGCGCCGAGGTGTGGGCATTGGCCGGCCGGTGGGAGGAGGCGGCACGCCCCGCCCCTGCCCCGCGCCCCGTCCCCCGCCGCACACATCCACCCACACGTGCGCGACGCCTACCTCACATATCGCACGGCCGAACCTCCATGTACATGGCCTATGTGCCGCCGCCGCACATATGTGCTCAATGTGCGCGGCCTATCACCGCGTGTCACATGCGTCACGTCTACGTGTGCTCCAAAGTAGGTGGCGCCACTCGCCTCTCAGCTAGCTCACGTTAAGCTTGCGTAAGCTCCCAGCGAGCTTTGCGGACAAATCCACTTCGATTTCTTTATTCTCTAGCTTTCAGTTAACGTCGTACAGTGACGTATATCAATATATGCATTCACGGTTTAAAAAATAACATATTTACTAAATGCATAATATCTATGTAGCATAATATGTATTAGTACTGGAAAGTCAATAAGCTATTTCTCACATACTCTTAAATACCCCTACAAGGGGAGACGATCGTAAAATGTATTTTATTATTATGCACGCTTAATAGTGCCTATTTAGTTGAAATTCAACTGTAGGTAGCATAGGTGGTATTGTATAGAAACCACCTTATTGTTAAAAATAAATAAAGGTAAGTTGGCGTTAGTAATCAGTTATTTTTTATAATGTCCAGAGTTATTTCCTGGCAAAACAATGACATCCTGTGGTTTTGGTACAGTTAAGGAGATTATAATAAGTATGCATAGTTTAAGCCTATTGTACTTTTAATTGTTTTATGACGGTGATAAGCCAATGCTAAGTGATTTACAATAGCAACTTAGCTTACTGTGAGATTTTACGCGCTGAGTAAGTATATGTAAGTAGGTACAATTTTTATGACACTTAAGCTTAAATATGCACTATTTATGTAACAGGTAATATTTAGGCATTGACTTAGGTATGTATTTATATCATATTATTATATAAGTACATAACTTAGGCATAGCCATTAGTACTTATCATTATATATATCAGTATCTATCATGAGCACAATGACTATAAAAACCTTAAGGACTATTAAGGGTCAACGTCCTTCTGATCTTCAAGGTTATTTCAGCATCAATAGTTTCCCATTTAGGTCAATAGCAAATGCAATAACCCCGAGGTTCTGAGTACCTCTATAGGGATAAATAACAAATGGTGGCATACATTGAGGTACTTATGTATGGATAATGGGATTTTTAATTTATTATGCTTATAATAGCTTTGACTATAAAATAAGTGTACAAAATATATATTTCTATAGTTACGGTTTATGCTTAAAGTTAGTTTGGGATTATAACCTAATACATTAATTACACCTTTCGAGGATAATGTCTTAGAGACTAACCAAGGGCTATATTATTGTCAAATTATGTACTTAGATCGAAGTCAGTGTTAAGTACAAGCATTGGCCAATCAATACAATTTACTCAAATTTATTTAAGTGACGATATATCCGTCCCGTGCTAGCTGGTACGTGATAACTAGCAGCCGTTCTTACTCTGTATGAAGCGACTAAGAGACCAGCGGAAATGAGTATCTATTGGGCGATAGGCTAGCAACTTGTTAACATTATTCCATACAACATCACAATCCTAATATTCATGCTAAAAGTGACTTAGCAGATATATCTCCGAGGTTATTCCCGAAAAGTACTATACTGAGGCAGCACCTTTTCACTGCATCAATGGTTTTCATTCTTGATGTTTATTGTTATTGTTTGTGTGTTTAATGTAATTTGTGCAGTTGTGGTGCAGTGAATAAAGTATTTTCTTTCTTTCTTTCTTTAAAAGTCCCTTATTTCCCATTTGTATTACCTAATGCTATAAGTACCATTCTTATATACTGAATTTGTTGTAATTTATCCCTTATCTATTCCATCCCTTTACCCCGGTTTAATATTAAAAATCGATCCTATTAGAGACGAGGCACTGGCGGCGACTAAGTGAATGGTAATGCATGCTGATCCCAGCGTATGCTGCGCCCGTGCCAAATGAATATTTCGCCCAGTTTACCAAAGTACAGGTTAGTGGTAGGGATAGATGGAAGCTGGAGGTGGAGTGGTATAGTTTTGTTTTTGTTAGTTTATGATAAAAGCAATGGAGGGTTTTATATTAATACATTATAGGACGTTATTACATCAATTGAACTAGCCCCTTGGTAAGTACATTTAAGACTTGTGTTAAGGGTACTAGTCAACGTATATTTAAGAAATATATACTAACAAAAACTAATACCACATAAACTTTCCTACTTAAAGTCAATGAAAGTATGAAATGCTAAATGAAAGACTTTAGTATTTAAAGTAGACGTATTACTAGTAACAACTCATACAATTACTAATTTCATGAATTTATTTACATAAAATATATAATATTAGTAGTTATTTTTAATAGTTATTTTTAAACACTCGCGATTTGTACTATTTTTTTACTACATGAACGGCCTATGCAACTAGGTTTAAACGTCGGGTTATTAAGGTATCTATGTATACCTTTATTGAATTTTATCGCGATACGACCTGGTCTCATATAGTTAAAATAATCTATAGTTTCGATAATGTTTTAGCCAACTTATAAAAAGAAAGAGTTTCTCTTAGTAAGAAAGAATAAAGAACCGTCTGTTCTGTACAGAATAAGTGCTCTGTGGCACCCATCCTTGCATGCGATGTTCATATCAGTGCAGCGACTGCTTGAAGGAGAAATATTGGACGAGAGACATCTCGAGTTAGAGTGAGTTGTATTTTATGACGGGGCTTTTTTCTTTTAGATATATAGGTGTTTAATTATACCTCAAGTTCTTCTAACTCTTCTAAGGTCAGGGGCTGTTTATTTCTAGGCATGGGAGCGGTCAGATGTTACATTCTTAATATTTCTACTTCCTTAAAATTTAAATTCTTCGTGCGTGTGTACAGTCACTACCAGGATAGGTAGATACCAACGATCGCTACCTTGAACAAGGCTAATGAATTTCAAAATGATTCCTTCTGAAATATGACGCATAACAATTTATGAATTAAACATTAATTTAGAATAATTTCATTGTACCTCTAATCAACTCCTAGTACTTATAATATAAAAAAGTACCCTGACCAACAACATAGATAATATTTATTTATTTCATTCAAATAAGATAGATAGATAGAGATTTATTTCATATATAATTAAATATATCACATATTCTATACTAACTTGTAGGAACAAGCAAATTCCTAATCATATTTAATATAATATTATGCAATACTATACTAGATAATACTTTATCTTTCTTCTCTTTTAAGAATACTAAATATTATACAAATTTCTTATGAAATAGATTAAATATATATACTATGTAGCAGGATATCTCAGTCATATAAATAAATACCATACTAGTTCCTTATGAATCAAATGAACTAAAGAGGTAAATGGTCCCACGGGACCCTGAATCGAGAGAAAAGGTAAAAAAGCGTGGGCAAGGTCCGTCGCCACTTGTCTGCCAACTCCCCTACAACACTTAGATTAGTTCGAGAACTCCAACTTAGTCTTTTTGCACAATAGTATGGAGATGAATAGTATAGTAAATACATTTACTGTGATAGAAATGCATATAACTACAGCTATAACCTTCATCTAAATCCATATTGATAATAGCTAACGTTAGAATACTTATCTATAACCTTAAATTAAAATGGGTACAATCTGAAAAAGGCTACTTATAACCGTCGAGTGTGTATGATTTCAATGAAGCAAAAGTGGTGAAAAAAGATCGGTAAAAATTACTATTCATGATCTCTGCTTATTTTATAAGTAGACTAATGTGATATTAATGTATTTTAATTGAACGTCCGATGCTAGATGAGATTGTGATAGACTACATACTGAAGTATTATAATGTGAATAAGACATTCCGTTCTGAAGAATCTTTCGTCAAATTTAACCTATTATTAGGAACAAAGAAGTAGGTAAAAAAATGGTAATGTTGCCTACCTACAACCTAGACATTAGACTTACTTTAAAGTATTGTGTTAAATACTGGAGCAGGATTGAGGCATGATATTAATATTCTTGCAACTTAATTTTTCTCTGCACAATATTAAAACAATGTCCCATTTCAGGTCATTTTAAGAAGGGTCTTCCCCTTATATGACGGGACGTTTCATTATATAACTTGGGACTATTAGAAAGTGTTTTTGTGACACGAGCAATAAACCTATTTGTCTATATGTCCGGCATATATTCGAAATGGAGTCGTTACCGGCATATTGCAAAGGATACGAGCCATAAAAGTATCGATGCCGAAAGGTACGGTTATTGTTAGACGGATGTTTGTCATTCATAACATGTAAAAATGAATAAGAAAAAAATTAGGGAAGGGCATCGTAACGCCACCTTTTATTCGGTTTAATTGTGTTTGGGTTTCACACACACATTTTGTAAAGGTGAAAATGTTTATGGTCAGTTTTTGTTGCAATTATGTAACTTAGTAAAAATAATTATGTAACTGTGTGAAGTAACTATACGTATTAGTTCTAAAATAGTTAAGAACCTTTCGTTAGTTATACTTGCGTCTAAAACTTATCGAATACACCTCACTTCAAAAGAGAGAAACATTCGATAGTACAGGCTTTATATAGATTAATATTATGTGTAATTATAGGTATAATTAACTACATAAACAGCATGCTAAGCATGTCAAATAGTAAACAGAACGAGCTTGATTAATTTACGCAAGGACAAATCCCGCAGTTAACCAAAGAGGTGCCAGTTAAGAACAACTATTTCCTTAGCCTTGTCTCCCCAATAAATATCAAACCAATTTCAATTTAGCATTTCATAACAGTGCTACAAGCGAACGAGGCGATAAACTGCGCCATATCCAAGCCACAGATTAAGTTCTTAATTAACTTCTTTATCAATTAATCTTTACTGTTTGCACCGCGGCGGGCGTCGGAATTAGCATGTACACAGGGCGAGCGGTCACCCCGTAGTTCCTTAAAACACTTAGCCGCTACACCTTATCGGGGTATAAAAAACACCAGATTAGTTTAATTTCGTTCGTGAAAACCTATTCGGGTCAACGCGGCCTAATCCTTGCATATTAATCACACTATCACTGCGGTGGCACGCACGATCTATGTAGAAATTACTATTTAATAGAGCCCACTTTTACAGCTCGGATTGCGTGCCACGAAAAGCATGTGTATACGGCCTTAGAGTGTGCAGGCCTTAGAGTGACTGCCGAAAAATGCTAATGTGGGAGATGCTATCAGAGATTTAACGCGTGAACTTTTGACCATGCGTCCTGTAGTAACCCTTAAGCATCTGATAAAGAAGCTAGCCCAGCCAAAAATGCTTGACCTCTCAGTCTTATAGAAACTTGAATAACTCTTTCGGAGATTCCTTAAATAGGGGGTCGCGGTATACTGGATTGAGGGTTAACGCGACGCTTGAAATAATGTATAGTGACGTCACATTTATGTCGGCCAATCCATTAAGTGTCCTTATCTTGAGCTTCTGAATTTTCGTCAGGTACGTGTGCGCGGTTTAAGCGATAGCGACTCTTTATGGGATGGCGACATGACATGGTTGGTACAATGACAATGTATGCAAATGTCATTGGGACGACTACCACCGCGTGATCGGTTTAATGAAGGCCGAATAAAATTACCTCGCGTGAGTTATAAGTAAGCAACCTAGTAATTTTAGCTTTGTTAGTAATAAGTAAGTTTAGTCAGCAATATTATGTTATAAATAGCCATTGTAATTAAGTTAATTGTTCTTTTTGATTCCTAAAATTGTAATAGTTTGTTCTGCTTGTAATAAATCAATAAATATTTATTTTTATTATTATTCGCGGCGCCCTACACATAACTGGCGCAGCCGGCTTAGGACTCGATAGTTTGAAACCATCGCGGTATTCCAAACGTACGTTTTAACGTTTCAATCGAGACCGAACCTTCAAAATTTGTTAGTGATAGTGTGTCGTGAAACCAGAACAGAAGCTGATACGAAGCTAGTGAACAGAGTACCGGGGACAAGGCAATGAGAATATCAGCGGAGCTGTGAGTAACTATTCACTTATCCTTTTCTATTCCTTTCATACTGTTCCCTTATTGTACATATTTTGTTGTCCTTAATTATAGTGTAGTTTATACTCGTACTTAGATATCAGAATTTAGATTTTGTAGGTACTATAGTCTATATATAATTAATAGAGTAAATATGGAAGGCATTATTAGGGTTCCGTCGGAGCTTATTAACAGCATCCCAATATTTGAAGGTGACTCTAGACAATTACCATTATTTATCCAAAAATGCGAATATATTTTGAGAGTTTTTGGGGGAAATGAAGCCCAAAACGTTTACATTTTTCATCTTATAACCAGTAGGCTTTCCGGCGAAGCGGCATATTTAGTAGGAGAACGGGAAACCATAGGGTCATGGGACGAATTAAAAATACTTTTGAACCAGCAATTTGGAGACCCTCGTAGCGAAGAGTGTCTCACATTAGAATTAGAAACCATTAAAATTTTTCAAGGTGAAAGTTATTTAGATTTTTGTAAAAGAATCCAAAAATTAAGGAATACCCTTTTCTCAAAAATAAACCAGACAGATTATGACCTTAATTTAAGAAAGGCTAAAATAACAATCGCTACTCATTCGGCATTTAACGTTTTTCTTTATAACTTACCACGCTACTTAGTACGAATTGTAAGGATGGGAAATTGTAAAACCCTAGAAGATGCTGTAGGTATTGTGATGGAAGAGATGAACTTCCAAACAGTTTACGAAAATAAACAAAAGTCATTTCATTCTAATCACCAATATAAAAATAATAACAACCATAATAGTTTTGCACGGAATAACCAACAATCTTACAGGGAGAACCCACCATATAGGCAAAATGCTAATCGTTTTAATAATAGTTCATTCACACCAAACAACACTCGATCTCCAATTGCATCTACGAGTAATTCTAATTCTAATCAATTTCGAAACAGCGGATTGCAACATAACACACCGCGCTATCCACACATTCGGAATTCACAACAAGGTTCTCAATTTTCACAACGTACTTACGAACAGAGCGGACGTACTCCGGATGTAGGTATGTCACCGACCGCGTCAATGCAAACTAGGCTAAGTCGCAATTCTGACGTAACGATGAGAACGGCTAATTCCAATAGACAACACGTTAATTATACAAATAATAATCCCAGTAATAGTTTTAACCCCGATTTAAACCCAGATGTACAAGAAATTGAAAATTTTTACATAAGAGCCTCTCCGAGCCAGAGGAAATAAAAGTTTATTGTAATTCGGCGACATCATTACCATACATAAGAATCCCCGAAATAACTTCTATCTTTATGATTGACTCTGGAAGTACCAGATCCTTCATCAGCCCAGAGAAAGCTTATCTTTACTTTAGACAATACATACAACATGAACCATTCCAAGTTGTTAGTACTCATTCAGCGAGTCAACATAACGAAGTTATTATTATTCCATTATTTAAGATTTTTAATACACCTATAAGTTATAAGTTTTATGTTTATAATGTAGATAAAAGGTACGATGGTGTAATAGGCAGTGATTTCCTTAGGCATTTAAAGGCTAAACTGAATTGGGAAAATCAAACACTTTATTCTCAATCTTTTTGTTTACCTTTCATACATACACCAGCCATTAAAGAATTAATTGTTATACCGCCAAGATGTGAGTTACGGTCAAAAATCCCCGTAAATCTTACTCATGGATCGGGCATATTAGACTATAAGGAATTTACTAAAGGAGTCAGAATGCCGTGTGCTCTGGTACAGTGTGAGCAGGGTTATGCCACTACTATCTTACAGAATTATACAGAACAAGAGTTCATTTTAACAATAACAAGTCCCTTTAAAGTCGAACCTTATAACATAGAAAATAAGTTAGACTGTCATTATACGAGAGATGACCCAAATTGCATCGATCAACTTTTGACACAAAATTTAGATAAGTTACGGCTAGAACATATGAACAGCGAAGAGAGGGAGAAAATTTGGAATATTTGTAAAGAATATAAGGATATTTTTTATTGTGAGGACATCCCCTTGTCATTTACTAATGAAGTGAAACATCGTATTAGAACAAAGAACGAAGATCCTGTATACTTAAAAGCGTACAGGGTACCACCTGTCCAGAGTGAAGAAATAAAGAGACAAGTAGACAAGCTATTGAAAGATGATGTAATCAAAGAAAGCTATTCACCATGGAGTGCTCCGGTACACTTAGTCCCAAAAAAGATGGACGCCTCCGGCCAAAAGAAATGGCGTATGGTAATAGATTATAGGAGAATAAACGCAATTACTATCGATGATAAATATCCATTACCAAATATAAACGACCTTTTCGATAAATTAGGGAAAAGCACTTACTTTTCAACATTAGATTTAGCTTCCGGGTATCATCAGATTGAAGTAACTAAAGAAGATAGACAGAAAACTGCCTTTAGTACTAATTTCGGTCACTATGAATTTAACAGGATGCCATTCGGGCTTAAGACAGCACCGGCAACATTTCAGAGGACTATGGACAACGTACTAAGAGGATTACAAGGACTACATTGCCTTGTTTACCTTGACGACGTTATTATATTCTCTACTAGCTTACAGGAGCACATTGACAAACTAAGGCTTATTTTTGATAGATTTAGAAAAACTAATTTAAAAGTAACCCTCGACAAAAGTGAGTTCTTAAGGAAAGAGGTTCTTTATTTAGGTCATACTATAACTCCAGACGGCCTTAAGCCAAATAACGACAAAATCGAAACCATATTAAACTACCCCTTACCTAAAACCATTACCGAAATTAAAAGTTTTTTAGGTTTGATAGGCTATTACAGAAAATTTATAAAAGATTTTGCCAAGATTACCAAACCGCTTACATCTTGCTTAAAAAAGAGGAATAGCATAGTGATAGATGATAAATATTTAGAAACTTTTGAAACCTGTAAAAAGATACTTACTAATGCCCCACTCCTACAGTATCCAGATTTCAGCAAACCTTTCAATCTTACTACTGATGCCAGTGACTATGCTATAGGTGCAATATTATCCCAAGGACCAGCTGGCTCGGACAAACCAATAGCTTATGCGAGTAGGAACTTAAATGATGCGGAATGTAGGTATGACACTACTCAAAAGGAACTTTTAGCCATCGTATGGGCTGTAAAATATTTCAGACCTTATTTGTACGGAAATAGATTCACAATTTTTACGGATCATAAAGCCTTAGAGTGGTTAGACTCATTAAAAGAACCAAACAGTAAATTGACTAGGTGGCGGTTAAGACTACAAGAGTATGACTTTGTTGTTAAATACAAACCAGGAAAATATAATACTAACGTAGATAGCCTATCCAGAATAAGAATAAATGCAATTGATAATGACTTAGATTCAATAATAGTTAATATAGGTGATGACGAGGAAGCAGTAAAAGAAATTAGTAAAGAGATAGATGAATACGTGACTATCAGAAAGAAAAATAGGAAACAAGAAGAATTAGATTTTGACTTAGATAAATTTGTAGATGAAATAGCGAGTAAAGAATTAGGTGATCCTAACGTACAAGAACCAACCTTACGAATAGAATCCAACGATTCTTCAGACCCCGAAGACGCTAATACAGCTCATTCGGTTACTAATAGAGAACACGACGGCATACCTATCCTACAAGAAGCAATAGATTCTAAACCTCGCCAAATTCTTGTTCATACCTGGCTTAAGAACGAAATTAGTGTTAAGGATATCTCAAACCCCAAACAAAAGATATTAGAAGTACACCTACCACTCAATAACACAGAGTTAGTAAAAGAGCTTCTTAAAGAATACGTAGATTATAAAAACAAATATTATATTTACTTCGAAGATTCAGAACATAGAAGAACTTTTGCAAATGTGATAATTGGGTTATTTAAAAAAGGGACTATAAATTTGATAGAATGCACTGAAAGAGTTGTGAATTTATCAGACTCAGAAATAGACCAAAGACAAGTCATCGAAAATTATCATGTTGGCAAAACCTGTCATCGAGGAATTAGAGAAACACTTTCGAAAATTCAGCGTCACTATTGGTGGAATAATATGAAAGAAACAATATCGGCATTTATTAACTCATGCGAAAAATGTAGGGAAATGAAGTATGATAGGAAACCAATAAAACCATATATACAATTAACCCAAACAGCAAACGCACCTTTCCAAGAACTATTTATAGACTTGTTTTTTATAGAAAAGAATTATTATTTAACTGTTGTAGACTCGTTTAGTAAGTTAGGTCAAGCCATTCCCATTTGCAATAGAAACACGCCTGAAGTAGTAAGAGCTCTCATAAAATATTTTAGTATGTATGGTACACCAATGAAAATAAATTGTGATCCAGGAACAGAATTTAATAACGAAATGTTTAAAGAGTTATTACGGTTAAATAAAATTGAAATTCACATAGGTACACCTAATAATCCAAATTCTATGTCAATAGTAGAAAGATTCCATTCTACATTAGGAGAGATCTATAGATTAGCTAGATACGACAAGACAGATCAAGACGCTGCTAACGTCATGACATATGCTATAATGGCTTATAACCATAGCATTCACAGTGCCACAAACCTTACTCCGTTCGAAATAGTATTAGGCCATACGGATGCTGGCAACACGTTTGATATCGACTTAGAAAGAAACTTTACACAGAAAATTATACAAGATCATAGAAAAAGACTCAGAAACTTATACGAATTTGTCAGTGAAACCATGCTAGAAAACAAAAGAAAAGTCAGAGAGAAAAAAGGTGGCCAAAAAGAACTTCCAGAATTCAAGAAAGGTGATGTAGTATTTATGAAAAATACACGAACTAGAAAGGCCAAAGAACTCCCCAGATACGATAAAGCTATAGTTATAGATGAAAATATACATAATATATTACCAGTTCAAACTAACAATAAAAATAGGAATACTAAGGTAGCATTAAGGAATATTAAACGCCCCCCGCAGGTGGTGTTACCTCACCATGATCCTGGCCCTAGCTGCAGTAGGACTAAGCCTAACGTCCCAAAATCTAGAAAACAGCCCAGGGATTCAGGCGATTCTGATGGGGACAGCGATGATCCAGACTGGAAAATGGGAGATCCTTAAGGTGATAGATTTAGGTTCATTAGAAGAACAACTAGAATATAACGATAGGGAATTTGTTAGCTTAAGTCATTTTGTCAATAAAAACGGATTATTCAAAAGAGAACTGTCAGGATTAAAATATCAAATTGAGTATCAGGCACAAATATGTAAAGATAGATTACAGCAAATATTACCTACTATCCGAGCAAAAAGAGGTGTACTTAATCCTTTAGGATCGGTAATTAAATTTATTACAGGAAATTTAGATAACGAAGACGCTATGAAATATAGTAATGCGATAGATAGATTAAGTAATCACGAAACGTTAATAGATCATAAGATATCATTGGTTTCTAATGGCTTTGATAAGATGAATAACGTCACGCAACAATTTAGTAAAAATTTGAATTTTCTTAAATTTAAGGTCAGAAATATAGAGATCTTTCTTAATAACACTAGTGATCATGAAAAACTCTATTCATTAATTAACACCTTTTACCAAATTTTAAATAACTTTCATTCTTTATATTCCATGATAGCAGAAATTGAGACGGCCATAGCGTTCTGCAAAATACATGTAATGCATCAATCTATAATTAATAACACAGAACTTCTAGCATCTTTAAAGCAAATAGAAAAACATACTCATTTAATTTATCCGGTTAATTTAAACAATTTAGTAAAAATAGAACAGAGTATTGAGGTTAAGGCTTATATAGAGAGACAAAAGCTTATTTTTATTTTTTGTGTTCCATTAATAGAGGACAACATTTATATGTATAATAAAGTAATACCCATTCCTAAATACAGCTCCTCCCATAAGGAAACCCACATCATCATTCCCAAATACCCCTTCCTTCTAGTGAATGGTTTGAAGTTTAGACCCGCAACCAAAAGCTGTACAGAGCCGAGTCCTTTTCAGTATCTGTGCAAACCTAACGACCTACTAGATTACGAAGAACAAACGTGCATTGAGCAAATTACACTCCTGGACGATAAGTTAGATAAATGCACACAGAAAGTGGTGAAGATAAAAAGTCCCAAAACACAGCTAATTGATGGAAACCTATGGTTACTGTATGCAGAACAGAATATAATTGTCACCGAGAATTGCGGACAACAAATAAGAAAATATAGTATGACAGGATCCTACATACTATCACTCAACGATACATGTGAGACATCCATTGGAAAAAACATCCTTTCGGCGTTTTCTAGAAGCCAAGAAACAAAGAAATACGAGTTACCAATAATAGACATCCCCAACCTAGAATCGTCAATGAACGTGGACCATGATGAGATCCTAGACCTACAGGAAACGGACCTCTCAGAGCTGAGTGAAATTTCAGAATCTTTGAAGAGCGTAAACGCCCCAGAACGAATCGTTACCAGGAACATTAGTGTTTGGACAATTGTGCTTTATTTGATTTGTGTTTTAATGTTAAGTGTTTTAGCATATATAATAATTATTATGTTTAGTAATAAGTTGATTATTTGTTGTAATTTACGTAAGAATCCTTCCTCCGTAAATTCCAATTCTAAGGGGGGAGGAGTTATAAGTAAGCAACCTAGTAATTTTAGCTTTGTTAGTAATAAGTAAGTTTAGTCAGCAATATTATGTTATAAATAGCCATTGTAATTAAGTTAATTGTTCTTTTTGATTCCTAAAATTGTAATAGTTTGTTCTGCTTGTAATAAATCAATAAATATTTATTTTTATTATTATTCGCGGCGCCCTACACATAACTCGTGCATGGAGATTAGGCTTTTTGTCATTTTTTGGACTACCTCCAAATAGAGGTAACTGCTAGATTGTCATTTCAATAAAAAACGAAAATATAAATATAGTGCACTAGGTATAAGTACGTGTCTGGTATGGATGTCATATTAATATGTTATTTTTGTGACTTCCTAATGTGACATAAGCCCAACGATGTCTTTGCTTCAAGCTGTATAGCTAAAGATTACCTATTAACCATAGCGACTTGCTATTATAACAATGTATTTTTCTCTATTCCTAGATCCATACTTATCTGGGCTTGCAATTAAATCAGGCTTTTAGATGTATTGACATCAATAATAAGCGTGTTAAAAACCGACAAAAAAAAATGTTGTGTACAAAAACGTATTTTTTTAAAGAAATCAAAAAGGATATTCTCTGTTGACTCTTCCAAGGTCGTTTGCCAAAAGTGTGATCTGTCAATTACAAGTGTCAAAATAATTGGATAAATTTGACAGCTAATTGAAACATATCGGCTTATTTATTTGCCCTGTGACGAAGTATAAGAAAAAACATTAAACAAGTACAAATAAACATAGAAGAAAAATAAATAAGTTAACCTTGGTAGATACATGAGTTATGATTTATAATAAAAACATTAAAAACAGTTGCAGTAACTCTAACTAACTTGAAAACTATATGACTTACTTTTAGGAGACTCTGTTTGTAGCTACTCATATTTATCATAGTTAGTCAGACTGAAACTGCATTCAATATACATACAGATACATGTCTGCCAACTTGGCTGATTACAGCACACCACGCCACAAAAATTCAACAAAAAAACATCACGTTATTACAACACAGAGCAAAAAGAAAGAGGCAGGCCAAACTTTTAACTAGTAGAATACATCAGCAAATAGGCTAAAAAACCTCCTTGGCTCGCGCTACTCACGCCCCCTCGTGTGAATGAGTTTTAAACGAGCGCCGAAATTATTGCGGCGTTCGCTCACTTGAAGCGGCCTGTATGCTGCAAATTGACTCGATTTAGGGGAAATTGAACACCCTTGTAACAGAGCAAACAAGGCGGTTATTGATAGGTCAACCTTCATGGGAGAATCATGGCCAATTTGAAAAAGTTAAGGAAATAAATATATTAATGTATAGTTTTTCCATTATAATTAACATATTATTATAGAATAAGCTTTTGTAAAAAGACACTTAGTTTTAAAAATTCTTAGATACACTTTACGATATTTAATATTATCTAGAGTGTGCATTATTTAATTCCTTCGGAGAAAAAATTAAAAAATATAGTCCCTTAAGGCATATACGTTAAGCATCCACAAATAATCCCTTATAACGATACTATTACTTCTTTAAGAGTCTTTTGAGCTAGTATTCTGTCCACCCTGAAAAGCGTAAAAGCGAAAAGAGTATATGTAACACTACTTGACGCTTGTACAGACAAGACAAAATGTGTTAAGTATATCCTTTAGAGTTAAACGCACGCGAGCTTTTATTTACGATCGCCAACACATGAATCCGCGCATGCAAAATTGGACTTTATACAATACCTCTTCCTAGCTCTCTCTCCAAATATTTCCTACAAAATCGCCGTAGCCATACACGTGTGCAAAGTCGATAAGGTTGAAATTTGTTTGCGCGTAACTGATATGATCACACATGTGTTTTATCAGTGTGATACAGATCTGATTCATTGTCCTAAGGAACGCTATTTTAGCAGAATTAATGGCTAGCTTTCACTATAAAGACTAGACTTATATGGAGTTTAGTGGTTACATTAGCTCGTGTTCATAAACTTATAAATATTGAAAAATGCTATAGAAGTTCAGAATTGGAGGCATATTATTTTATTATATGTACTATATATGCATACTAAGGGGTAGTATAATTTTGTAAAAGTCGGTAGAACATTTTTGTGAAGCGGAATGCAATGTATAAGTGTTTGGAAATTAAAAAGGTCTCGAATCCACGTGTTGAACAGATAGTTACAAGGAATTATAAATCTTATATGGCAAACTGTTGTTCTAATTTTTTTTATGAATCCCTTTAGGAAGCAAGCTTGTGACTGTTTCTTTGTTCTGTTACCTGAATTCCGACATTTGGCTTTAAAAGAAACAAACATGTGGACAAGTGAGCAAAAAAACATTTCTATTAGATCTTTACACGGTTTAAAAAAGGTAATTAAGGTAGCTATACACTACCTGTATGATAGCACATTACCTGAGAAAATAATTTATGGGACTTTATTTTTTATATAGGTACTTATACACTCACTTATTCATAATCCAAAAAAGGTATTTTTTATGTAGTTAAATTCGTAAGCTAAGCTTTTTTCGATATAAATATGTATTTAAAAACTTTAATTAACTAAATAAAACTTTAATTTTCAAAACTTTAATTTAAAAACTCCTACTCCTAAATTTTGTAGTAAGCCTCATGTAAAGTATATTATCGATACCGTATCATTTACAGTACCATGTAGGTATGTGAAAAGTAAAAGCAAGGAAAATTATCACACGCAATCACCAACTCATGAATCGTAAGTACATCAAGTGCTTTAAAAACGAAAGCTAAATATTATGCAAAAAAGGTTCCATCAAGGGCTCTTATTTATAGTCTGGGTTCTATTTAAGAAATTTATGATTGAGAACGCTGAAAAATATTGGAGGTTTTATTGAGATACATAGTTAAAATATGTTCATCTTACATGCTTACTTATTATGAGCTTGAAAGGTGTTGTTACATATCATAGAATTTCATTCAAACGTACAAAAAAGCATATTGTTATAAATTTACATTAATTTGCAGTTATATGTATGAGTATATATTATATCACTTACTTCCGTGTGAAGTTACTATAAATATTCTTTAACTTGTAAAGAAACTGACAGGACGTTTTATTTATAATATAATATGAACCCGTAATATTATAACTAATTGAGAAAATAAAAGCATAGTTAGCAATTCATTACATTATTGAAATCTAATTACACTATATTACATATTGCACAGTGATCACTCAAACTTTTAGTTATCCCGACGTAGTTTATACTCTTCTACCATCATTCTTTATGTTACAAGCTTACAAATTCTGTACTAACAAAGAGAAACTCAGCCTATAAATACGGGCCGAGCATGGATATCAAGTCGTTCTGCTTTTCCCAATAAAGCCGAGATATCGCCGATTACACAAACATATATCGTGGATTTATTCCGATCATTTATTTAACTTTTAATGCCGTCGTATTTTACGTTTTAACTTATGATTCATTAAAGCCTGCGAAGCCTTGCAGCGATAAATTCTAATGTATTTTGAACCCTATCGCGCGTGACTTAGAGTGTGTATTGCCTGCGCTTGATGTATGGGCGGCACGCGACGTTCATACGAGTTAATACACGACAAATGCAAATTAATACGTTCCCGTTTTAATTGCTGTACGGGGTGATCGGTTACGGGAAATCGTGGCCTAGTAAAATGACAATATTGCAATAAAATAGAACTAATTACGGCTACAGTCTGATGATCCTATTTAGCAAAATATGTCTAACAGACAATGTTTTAAGTATTACGAGTATATCGATGTTGTGAATGTTTATTACAACTCGTTCTACAATAAGCCAGTAAGAATCAAATACCCCGATAAAGCAAATAGCATGTTAAAATAAAAAGATGCAATTAAGGGAACCTACTAGAGAAATGAACATCTCAATAACCAGAAATGCCCTCTTAAAGTTAAGTGTTACTGCGGAGATGTAAATATAATTGATAGTTAGTTTACTGCATAAAATTGTAATAACCGTAGAGCAACTAATATCTGGTGTATTTATCAGAACACATTATATATAGCACCTTATGTCTTTTCCAAACACAGCACCCAATATTAATACAACCTGAAGGTACAGAACATGTAACCATGGAGTAATTACTTATCTCTGAACAAACAAAAGCATAACATACAAAAGCATAAAAATACTTCACCCAATAGTAGCACAGCCTGTAGAGGACATTAGCCGCTATTTCGGGCATCGGCCGGTGCCAGGCGCTGGCTCGCCCTGTATAATTGGCAGTCTGTTCGATGGCTCGTTCCGGGGAATTAACACGGGACCTCATGTGAACATACGCTTCACACTGTATAAAAGGATATTGGGCTAATGATTAAGGAAATACATTTGCGTCGCTTAATCTCGTTTGAAAGATTTCTAAATTTCTAGTGAGAAGTGTCCGGGAGATGTCTTGAAACACTTTTAACAAGTAATTTAAAAATTACATGGCACTTCAATTAAGGCTTATACGGAATATGACATATCTACGTGTTGATAAAGTTCTGAGTAGAAAGCAGAAGAAATAACGTTTTGGTAACATCCGTGTGTAAATAAAGATCACGATGCATTTTTCTAGTTATTGATTGCTAGGTTACCGGATATAATAACCAAAAAGGTGTCTAGTCTAGTAAGAAACACTTTTGTATCAGAATAACACATGATACTGATTACTGAGTACAACCTAAAGCGAATAATAATAATAAGAACAAATATCAATAACATATATTAAAAATAATAAACAAGGTAATAAATCTTTTTTAATTATCTTTTCTAACCTGAACCATACTTTTCCTTCACTCCTTACTATGATCAAAAATATAAACTTTGTTACTTTTTTTTCCAGTATTACCCCGTCAACAAGCATGCAAAGCCTGCCAAACTTTCGGCAAGACACATGTGTTGTTTAATGTTTAATGAAGGATGCATCGCGTGTTGCCAGCTATTACTGTGCTCACCCCCGAAAACGCTTTGTACATTACCTGTCTAATGTTCCTTTTTTAAATCCAACCCCGTACGTAGTTATGCAGTTTGGGAACTCGTCTGTGTTATTTTTTGGGCTGAAGGAATAATTTCTAAATGTAGAGGCTACAAAATCCTTATACACCCTGGAGACGCCTCTATCTATAAGGTGTTATTATATCTTAGAGTTAACACTAGTGGGTTACCTACTCATTGGATTAAGTAAGTTATATACCTTTTCTCTTCGAAGATTCTATTTTATTTGAATGTTTCTATTGTGTTGTAATGTAAATTGTAATGTTTGTCTATGCAGTGCATTCACTATTTTTCTTTCTTTCAGATAACAAATGCATTCATTATAATGAGATCTTTCTTTAGTCTTTAATATAGTATACTAAAGATAACATAAACACAAATATACACAAACTACGTAATAACGCATCGTATGAGTATGTTATAGTGTAGTGACCTGTGTTAATACATAATGTATGTACAAGTATGCACGTACATGTTGTATTAAGACTCCAACTCTGATATTTTAACAGATCCTTGTTAATTATTTCGAAATATCTTGACGTGTTGCTTACAAATTAAAAGTTCTATCGAAGTAAAATGTTTAAAAAAAGAACAGTAAAGTAAAGTTGCTAGGGTATGAATGCCCTTTATGCCTTTTTTTGTGCCCTTTTAGTGACTAAGCCCTTAGCTATTAACGGTTTTTATTGAATACGTTATGTAAACATAAATTATTCTATTGTTTCTTTTTGAAGTCTTAGGTCTGTTCAGCTGAGATTTTGGGAAACTAATTTAAAATAATATGCGTGTGTGTATGTATGTATGTAACGGGAATAAATAAATACGTTAGAAGAATTTGAAACTTGAGACTAAGCTAATTTAAATCAACGTGCAAATCATGGGTGCACTTGAATATCATGCAATAGTTTTATTGGCCATACAATGTGAAATTCCGAGAATATCAGAAATCTTTTTTCTAAATATAATAATATTATTCGGAATTATTTTTTTGGCATGTTACTTTTAAATAACTACATCGTATATGAAAAGCTATGCTAAATAAGTAATTGTACGAATAAGGTGAATTCAATACTCAGTTTTTGTAAGTAATTCAGAGTGTTCTTTT